>VYZU01028611.1:0-10515 GCA_013401355.1 Ceyx cyanopectus
ACATTCTGTGATTCTGAGATTCTCTGAGTCTGGTGTAATTTGCACACCCATTTTACTGCATTTGCATCATTCAGAGGCAGCCTTGATGGAGAAAAAAAAAAAAGAATATAAAAACAACCAACAAAAAAACTCCTCATCATAAACCAAAACAAGAAGAAAAAAAAAAAAGACCCAGACCATAATATGAGTTTGGGGTACTGGTCGGTGAGAAGCTGGATATTAGCTGGCAACATATGCGCACAGTCAGAAAGCCAACTATACCTTGGGCAGAATGAAGAGAAGTGTGACCAGCTGGTCAGAGGAGGTGATTCTGCTGCTCTACTCCACTCCACTAACCCCTGCCCAGTGCTGGGCCCAGCTCCGGAGCCCTCAGATCAGCAGAGACAGGGACCAGTTGGAGCAGGGCCAGAGGAGATGCAGCAATGCTGGGAGGGCTGGAACCCCTCTGCTGGGAGGCCAGGCTGGGAGAGTTGGGGGTGTTCAGCCTGGACAAGNCCATTCCCTGGAACCATTCCAGGTGATGTTGGTTAGGGCTCTGAGCAACCTGATCTAGTTGCAGACGTCCCTGCTCCCTGCAGGGGGATTGGACTAGATGACCTTGAAAGGTCCCTTCAGCCCAAACCAGTCTATGATTGTATGAGGCTGTGGCTCTGCAGTGTAATGCAGGCTGATGAGAGGCACAGCAGAAGCTGGCACAAAAGGAACAAGCTGCATGTTCATTTTTTCTCTCTCTGTGCCCAGCAACTGTGGCTACCCACAGGACAGGGGCTTCAGCCTGACAAAGCACATCTGAGAGGGGGAATTTGATGCATTTACAGCACAGTTATAAAGATACCAGTGTGTTTGCCTTGTGCCCTCCATCAAATACCAGTGGCACTAAACCAGAGGAGTTTAACAGGGCTCCTCCCATCCCCCCAGCTCTGGATAGTGCAACATCTCCCAACAGAAGAAAAATTAGGAGGCAAACCCAGCAAAGCTCTTATGCAGCAGGTGATGACAGCTGTGGTGGTGAGTGGCAGCTCCACAGGAGTACACAGGGCAGGGAGCAGGTGATGCAGGGACACAGTAGCTGCCACAGGCTTCCCACACCTTGAACAGCATCTTCATGTCTGAGAACACCTCCGGTGGATCTCCTTAGAGCACCCCAGGTGGGTGGCTTATTGTCCTGGGCACAGGCATGGTATGGTGTGGAGGTGCCCCCAATGCCTTAAGGAGTGGGCAGATTCAGTCCCCGCTGCTTCTCATTGCCAGTCTCTGTGAGACTTACATTGGCCACAGTTACATAGAGCCAACGTCCAAACTGGTGCACGAACAGCTCAGGCTCAGGTCGGGATGAGGAACTGCAGCACAACAACTTGAACCATTTCCAAGAACCAGCCCAGCTTTGGGGTATCCCCTTTCTGTCCCAAAACACATAATAAAACCAAATGGCATTTTTTTGTTTGCGAGGTGATAATCAACAGGTCTAAAAACATTCAGTTCCTGTGAGTAGTTGCTACAACCTTACCTCTGAGCACCCTTTACCTCGGGGATGGCACCCAGTACCTACCTACCCAGGGTCTGCAGAGTGCTGGGGGGAACCAGTGGCATCGCACCAGCTCTTGCTTTTAGCAACTCTGTAAATTATTGAATCTGCAACGGGTTTAAGTGACTACTGCACACATAGACAACATTTCTCTCTCCCTTCCTGAGGTGCTGCTCAGCTGAAAGAGTACTTTTTTTTTTCCAGGTAAAAATTCCCAGAAACAGGTTTTTAAAAGAAGCCCCCAGTTTAATTTCTTTAAACCCTAAAATTCAGTAGTTTCTGATAGCATCAAACAACCACAAGTGCATTTTACTTACAGCAAAAGACAAGCACATCAAAGCTAGGAATATTTGGAGGGCAAAGCATGTCTTTATGAAAGTCATGGGTTGATTTTGTAGATGAGCAGGAGTTTTCAGGTGGTGATGGTCTGTGAATACATCACTCAGCTGCTGCTTGCTGCCAGGCAGCATTGCAGGGCACACCCCAACCCCCACACTCATCCTGCCCAAAAGCTGCTTTCCAGGCAAAAGGAACTAGGGGCCCTGAAAAGCCACTTTATCTCCAAGACCTGCTAATGGTTAACACCCCAGGTTTTATTTACCAAAACATCAAAGGCATAGCTTAATGGTGAAGTTTTGTGTTTTATTGTGCTTGGCACCAGAAATGTGGTTGCTCTATGGTATGTCCATATACACACACCGTAAGACAAGACTGTGTTAATATTGGTTTCTCATGATTTTTCTTTCAAATGACTCTCACGATTTAAAAAAAAACCCAAAAAACATTCACAAACTACCTTATGTTTAAACACAGCAATTTCCTTCTATTTCATCATGGTACTCAAAAACCCACAATAAAAATAACCCACAAAAAAACATCCAAAGCTATGTCACTTCAAGGGGGACCAAAAAAAACCCAAACAAACTCAAACCACTTACTGGTTTGCAATGTAAAAAAAGCACTGGGTTTTATTTTATTATAACCACAGTGAAAATATAAAGAGCTGGTGGCAATCGGTGTCCATGATGGGACTCACAGGGGGGCTTAATAATTCCAGTATGGTGATGTTAGAGCCCTCCCTACACTCTGCAGGGTGCTTAGCCAGCTGGAGGGTGCCCAGTAGGTGAAGAGGGCACCCAGAAAGCCCCTCTTGCCCATGATCCTCTGGACGCCAAGTCCTACCAGGAGTCCCACCACACGCAATCCCTGCCTGTACCGAACTGTAATGATCTGCCCATGGGATGCTCTGGGTGAGAGCCGCCCATCCCCACTGCCCCGCAGCACCTCTCAACCTCTGTAAAGATTCAAGTTTCACCAAGTCCTGTTGATGTAATAATTTTTTAATAAAGCCATCATTACTGAGTACACCAAGATTGCCAGTTAAGCTCTCTATATGTCGCTGGAGGTAACAGCGCTGTGATTGACAGCGTAAAAAAACCCCAACATTGAAAAAAAACCAAAAGAAACAAAAAACTCAAACCGAACAAAACCTGAACCAAATCAACAAAACAAACCCCAACCAAAACGAGGTAGGTTAAAACCAGCAACACAGACCTTTTTATGCAACACCCCAACACCACAGGCGGCCATGCTTGCAGCTACTGAGAAAGAAAACCCCAGATACGCACCGAAAATGGAAAACAACTGAGCAGAGTTTATAAGGACACAATTCAACCCGAACTAAACACACACACACACGGTTCGGCACAGATGTTCTCGTCCACTGTATGTTGGGTAATTCCTAGGGGGCGGAGGGGGTGGAAAACGAGGAAAGATTCAGACCCTCAGCCGAAGAAACCACACACATATATATATTTTTTAAGCTCTTTACAAGCCAAATCTGGCAACGCAGGGGATGTTTCGTGGTCCCTGTCCCTGCAGCGGTTGCCTCCATATGCCAGCACCTGGCTCTGGGCTTCAGAGGGAGGGATGGGACGAGCACCCGCAGCTCGTGCCAACTTCAGGGTTCAGTGCCCACGGCATCCTGGGAGCTGTCTGTGGCCTTAAAACCCGGGGCTCCTCCAACCGCTCTGTGTCCTCTCCTCCTATGACCCCCTGTCCTGGCACCCGCGGGCACACCCCTGGGCAGGCGGGCACCTCCGGAGCAACAACAAATGGCACCTCTGTCCTTATCAAGACACACCATTATGTGAAGATCCATATAGAAATATGGATTGACAGACTTGACAAAAATGGTAGCTGATTTTTATTAGTCTAAGGCTAGTAGTTTAGCCATTTAAAATCCATTTCCCAAAAGAGGGGAAAAAAACCTATTATTTTTGCTCTTCTTTAAAAATCCATTAAGCTGTTGCTGCCAAAAGCAACATGTAAATGTTGGTGAAGGCAAAAGATTCCTAAAATTACCCAGCTATATGGTTATGGCCTTCATCACAAAGATAAAAGGTACATTTATTGTGCTGTCTCTCACCAGATTTAATTGGTAACTTTACAACATACTATATATTTGATGCTAGCAGGCAGACATAATTAAAAACAGACTTTTTGACACTGTTCCTTTCCCCATTCTTACAAAGTAGGGGACAAAGAAAAAGTAAAATTAAAAAATAAAATAAAGGAAAACTTATAACCCACTATAACACAGCGTAATCAGGAGACCTCGGGGGGTCCAAGCATGAAGGTCCCTTCCTGCCCGCAGCCCATGTCCTGGGGCTGACGGCGCTGGGGGAGCGGTGTTCCTCAGGGCCCTCTACACCTGCCTCTACAGTGTTAGTCCACGTGTTTTATGTCCTTTAAATTAGAAATAATGCCATGGTGGTGAGTGCCAAGTGCTCCTCTGTTACCAGTTCATCATGGAGTTTCTGTTGAGGGTCATGAAAAACACTTGGCTGCTTCCTCCGGATCTCACCGATGCAAAAAATACCTGTTTGGAAGAAAAAACCCCCAACACTCTATTAATAATAATTTTTATTATTATGAGAATTAGTCTCTTCATTGTCTCAGTGAACAAGGAAAGCAGGAGCTGCTCCACACCCTATGGTTTGCTCTTCCCAAACCTCCCTCCCGGCTCCTTTTCCCCAGCTGCCAGCAGAAATTCTACGTGGACCCATTGCCCAGTTCTCACCTTTCTGCAGAGCTCAAGGACCTGAGCTAGGATCAAATCCAGACTCGGATTAAATCCAATCAATTATTAGTAAACAGGGTAATAAAACCTCTCACTATCTCTACCAAAGAGAGCAAGGTTTAGAATGCCTCAAAAATACCAAGTTTATCACATTTTACTGCCATGACACCATTTTTTTATGCAATATTAATACGGCTGCTGTCAGTGGTTTTGGTCTTGCTAAACATTAACCTTTTGGGTCAATATCTGCCTCGGTGGGAAATGGTTTTCCTTGGAAGAGTTAGTCCTAGTCTTCCAGCTGTTCCTGAAAGCACAGCTCAGGAAAAATTACTTTCCTTCAATATGCTCAAAGCACAGAAACATTATCAGGACTTTCTGTGAATAATATGATTCTGTTGGGATCCACCAGCATTCAATCCCCATGGTTGCCTTAAAAGCAAGTTAAAATTTGCAAAGATTGAAGGAGACAATCTGAAGCTTCTGTCCTTTTCAAAAACAAAAATACTAAATCTTCATGTGACTTTCATCATTAAGTATTTTTCCAGAAAGAGAAACATCTGGTTTTGGTATTTCAAACCCACCAGTGTTCAGTTGGGTCAATTATTTTAGAAAGACTGAAATGTTTGTTGTTGGTTTTTTGTTTTCTTAGAAAAGTGAAAAAAAAATCATTATCAGCAAACCAGAAAAAGAACTCTTAAAAAAAAAAAAGTATAAAATCTGTGGAGTCAAGTACTCAAAAGTTAGGAAAAAAGAAAATTAGGGGTGTTTGGGCAACTTAAAGTCAGCTTCTTGTGCAGCTTCCCATGGCATATTCCACTGCAAGGTTAGGACATGTTCTTCCTGCAGAGGTCCAGCCTAACTCCATGCAACAGGGAGGGCATTATTCATCTAATGAGCAGCTGCTTAATAAACTGATTGTGGCCTCACACCTTATTTATTACACATTATTAAACCCTGCTCTAGGGACAGATTAAACCTGCTCTGAGGACAGAGCTATTTGTTTCTCCATGTGTATTGTGACCATGCTCCTTAACGAAAAAATCTCTGCTCCATGGTCCTAATTTGTCTCAGTGAAACCTCGTGAGATGACAACATACCAAGAGCAGAAACAGACCTCAGAATTCAACCATCTCTTCCATGCAAATATTCCTTTTCCTCCAGTAATTTCTCCTTCCCTCATTCCCTGCACCCCTTGCCCATCAGCAACACCCATAGCGGGGCCACACACATGACAGCCACATTCCCCACGCAACTCTGGTGAGCCTCCAGAGCTTAATTTACGGAAAAAGATGGGGCATTGCTTATTAAACAGGACCTTCAGATTGATTATTAACCTCAAGATAAACCAGCCTTTCTAAAAGTCTAAAAGTAGCCTGTAGCTTAAAGCATGGACATAAGCTTTGAAGTGGACTTACCTTATCATTTCTTTCACATAGAAACTTTAACCTTTGAGCTCGCTTGTGCATAAATACTCCATCCAAATGTCCTGTCTCCACTGACCGGATTTCAATCGCTTTCTCTCCCCAGCCCATTATTTGATTGGAATGAATGTAGGCTGTCAAAAGGAAGCATTTGGCAGGTGTTACAATGTGTGTTGAGCTAAGAATATTATGCAATAGGCAGAGCAGCTCTCACTGCTATTCAAAGCCTATGTAGATCAATGGCTGAGCTCTGACTGCTGGAGGACCAAGTGGGCCAGGCGGGTCCCCACAGGGACAGTAGCCTTTACAGAGCTCTCTTCATCCAGAAATTCCAGTTATTTAAACAAAAGTAGTAAACTTCTGTTTCCTGCAGCTGAGGAGCTGAGTGGTGGTTTGCCTTCGTGGGTTGTGGAGCTGAGGAACAGAAGAACAACCTAAGTACTCCCAACTCTGTGCCCCACTCCTCTTCCACTCAACACAGCATGCCATCAGTGCAACAGCTTATATTATACTTAAGAGAACCAGAGCTCAGATCTTCAAGAAATCATTTGCTTTTATTATGGAGGACCAAACTGTAGAAATTTAAGCAACTGAATCTCTTATCTAGCTCAGAGAAATCTCCTTGGATAAACAAAAGCCCAAATTACTCCATCTCAGGATTTTTGACTTCTCATCTTATTGTCACATGCATTTTAAGCAGGTGAAAAAGGAGGGCTGACGTACCCACTGAAGTAGGCATCTCTCCCCACTGGAGCACCACATCTTTAGTTATCCGTCCATAGGTGTTCACATACACACCCTCATCCTCGTAGCACACAAGCATCTCCATCCCGTCTGTTTTAGGCAGGATGACAATGGCGTGAGGAGTAATATTGCCCTGAATCTGCAGTTAAAATAAACCCTAAAAGTCAGAGTTCTGTTGAATGCAGGAAGGGGTAAGGGGAAGGGAGCAGAGCCTCAGAAAAACAAAAGCCCAAAGCAACCCAAGAACAAAACCCTTCTTCCATTCCCCAAACAGGCATCAGCTTTCAGAGATAAGCTTGAAGGGAAGTGAACTGTCATGTTTACCCTGCCATCAAAGTTGTCTGATACTTCAGGGATAAACAGGATCGGCAATTATGGGGAGATCACAACATCTACGCTCCCAAGACAGATGGCTGACACACAAGTAAGTGACTGCTGACTGAATCCATCAAATCCATTCAAATGAAGGCAAATAAGCCCAGAATTTTAGAGGTATCCATATGGAAGAAATATTCCTATTTTTTATCAATCACTCTCCAGCTTCAAGGGCAGCTACAGTGACTTTCCATCCATGTCTGACCTTCCATAGCTAAGAACACAAAATCATCCCAAAATGCCCCAGTATTTCTTGCTACTCTTCTTGCCAGCTCTCACAGAGGTCAGATTCAGCAGCTCTGGGATTTGATTAAAAGCTTAAATGAACAAACAAGAAAATCCTTATCTACAGTAGTTTTTGTAGCACTGGTTCTCTCTTGAAATAGCTGATGGACCTGAGGCAAGTCCAGTGGTGAGTCCCTGCTGTCAGGAGGTTTGGGAATTTCATGCAGCAAGCTCACTGGGATTTTGGCTACCCTAATGCTGCAGCCTTCACCTTGGGCAAACTGTGCTGCCTCAGCAGGAATAATGTTGGTGAGCGGTATATCTGGGACACCATGCAATGGGACATGTGCTGAGCACCAAGCTCTTGGTGGGGTTAAGCTGTTCAACAACCAAAAACCTAGCTTCGTAATATCCTGCCCTAAAGAGAACTCCATTACTGCTCCCTGTAGTGTATCAACACATTCCACTTTCTGTGGCAACTTTAAGAATTGACTGCTTGGCCTTAAGGACAGAAACAGCCTGTGTGAACACCGAATAGAATCATAGAACTTTCTTGGGGTGGAAGACAACTTTAGGATCATCAAGTCCAAAGGTTTAACCCAAGTGCTCTCATGAAGTATGTGATACCGCTGAGTCCTTTTAAGTGAGTACCAACAAGGATGGCACCAGAGAATGCCATACCCATGACCCTGACTGGTCATTATATCTGAGCCAGTGAGAGCCTCTGCAAACCTTGCTGGTGACCTGAGTTAGTCTCACAGCAGCACTCCCCTGGGGTACTCACATGAGAGGGTATATAGATATCATAAGAGTTTCCAGAATCTACATCAATCACATGGAACCCAGTGTGTGATCCGAAGATAACCTTGAGTCTCTGACCCTCTTCTACAGTGAGATCCACAAGCAGCGGCTTGTGCTGGAGATCTGCAAAAGACTTTTATAATCCTTTCAGTGAGTATCACAGAAAACCAACAAATCCCCATAGCAAGCAGCCTGATACGGTTTTGAAATCATATTTGTTTGAACATGTTTCCTACTAAATCTGTGGCTATTTATATTCCTAACTCTCTGTTCCTGTCAGATGCCTCAGAGGGTATTACCCAGTTGCCCCAGCCATCCCAGCAGACAAATGCTCACCCTTTCCAAGCACAGCTCCTTTCCCCCAGGAACCTGATGATTTTGTTTCTAAGGAAAGGTGGCAGCTCAGTTTTACAGCAGCATGTGCACAGCCAGCACACGGGGACCCTTGGTGCCAGGGCTCCTCTGGGTTACAAGTGGAGTCCGCAGAGAGGTGTGACCACCCACCTAACCAATTGGCAGGGATTGCCACTCTGCTTTGGGCAGCTGAATTGAGTCTGATTAGCAAAGACCTACTTTTCTTTGTTAAGTTTCCTGGATGTAGGCTGGAACCAGCTCCCTGGCACGGCCCAACCCAGGACAGAGTGTCTGTCCATGGATTAGGTGCTCAGCAGGAGGGTGAAACACCCCTGGGAAGAGTAAAGGGCTCCTGGGGCTCTGTGCAATGACCTGTCATGACAGGGACAATCAGTGGCTGGTATTTCCCATTCTACCAATAGATCCCTGCTGATAAGGCAAGGAAAGGACACTGAGCTCCCCCCAGCTTCTCAGCAGAGCCCAAGGAAGCTGGATTCCACACCTTTTTAACATTGCTGAGCTCTCCATGTCACTGAGCCCACTTATTCTGGCTTTTGTTCAGAAAAAAAGCAAATGTGACCTAATACTGAATAAGCCTGTTTGTGCTGGAAGGATGCAAAATGAGATTGCTCAGCATGAACATTTCCAGAAGGGACTGCCCCTTGTGACTTGCCTGCACAGAGCTTCAGATGAAAAGTGGTTTAAAGGACTAAGTGAAAAATGCCATTGGCAGACTATAGAGGAGAAAGGTCTCACTGAAGGTAACTAAGGTAGGTGAAAGGGAGAGAAAAAGAGAGGGAAAAAAAGTGGGTCACTCTCATGGAGTTTCTGTCTTGAAACAGGATCCACATTGCAGAAGGGGAGAGGACCTTGCAAAATGAAAATGGAACATAATGCCAACCTGGATTCATAGTGTATGTGAAAAATTACTAAGAAGTCAAAACAAACAAACAAACAAAAAAATCTCAAACACAATAAAAACCACCCCACCAAAAACTCCAAATCAATCGTATTCCTGGGCATTTGGTCACCCTTCTGCAAGCTTCCCAAGCAAAGCCTGCCAGAGTAAGCCAATATCAACACTTAATTCTTAGCCATAAGCAGAACATATCCCATCTCTTCAGCCAGAACGCGTCCCATCTGCCATGCCTTCCAGGCAGCCCCAGGAGCTCAAGCTACAGAAGCAAGATACTTTCCTGCTCTGCCTTGTACAGAAATCTCGTGTATTTACAATGACAAAGTGTATTTTGGTTAAAAGATAAACATACCTTAAATGCCATAAACTTGTGATATGGTTTAGGAGCCCAAGCATAGATCTCTACAGCATTCTTTAAGGCAATCACCAAGAACTTGATTCGTTCATATTTCACTAAAATAAAAATAAAAACGAGTTATAAAATATTTACTTTATTTGCAACAAGACTGAACAACTCACCTCCTCAGGCTGTCTCTCTGTTGGTTCTCATTTGGTGAAGTGTTCACCTAATGAATTCCGGATTTATTTTTTGCTATAGCCTACCCATGCTTTTCAGAAAGGCTGTCAGGTCAGCCCAATATTAGACAACAAAAATGCCTCTTCAGACATTGCTTTCCAGAGGTCACTCACCGACTTTGTAGTGAATGCATCCTTCCAGGTCCCCCACTGTGATCCAGCCCTGCTTTTTCTCCACTTCAGGGTCATTGTGTAAAATCCTGTTTCTAAGCCAGGAGAGATAGTACACACGCAGCTTGTTCTTCTTTCCTGTTGGCAAAGGAAACTCCCCTGTCAGAGCAGAGCACATGTGTACTGCACAGCTTGAGATTCCAGTGCTTATCTTTACTCATAAGATTATAAAGTTTGTTTCAGGATGAGGTTGAAAATAGCAACATAGTTGTCTTTTAAGGTTTTTTGAAGGGAAAAAAATGTGTGGACAGCAGAACACAGACCTCTGTCTCCCAAACTGTAGATGGATACTGGAAGAGCTGGGCTCTTGTTTCCCACAGGCTGG
>VYZU01028613.1:0-53706 GCA_013401355.1 Ceyx cyanopectus
AGTAGAGAGTTGCTTGTGATTTTACATTTAAAGGCAACTCAAAAAAAAATGGGACCATGATTTCATTGATAGTTTCTGGTTGTCCTTAAAACAGAAATAATTATAATGTTCACTTCATTTTAAAAGGATGCAACAGAAAGAGAAGAAATCAAGGGCACTCAGAGCAATATTTAGATTCAGGAAGTTCAGCTGACTCAACCTGTTCAGAGAGAATTGTTCACATTTATTATGAAGGAAAGTATATGTGTAGCACATGAGGACCTGATTCTGTGTGTGTTAAACTAGCAAATTTCTGATGTATTTGTTGTAAGGTTTCAGCGATAAGAGTATTAAAAAGTTCTAAGCATGCTGAGGTGACAGATGCAACGAGATTCCCTCCATTACTGATAGACCTTTCCTGAATACAAAAAACTTGAGAAGACAAGGCTGAAGATAACTACTGAAGGCATCCTCACCCAGACTTCTTTTTGCAGAGCAGTTGTAAACAGGAGCTATAACTCACAATTCAGACAGGACAGATCCAGATGGGCCCTTTGGCTTCCTTCCATAATAAAATATTTAACTTTCCTAAAGAAAATAACAACTTCATGCACATGCTGATTACTTCAGAGCAAACCCTGGTTTACAAACTTAAGTAGTTGAAGGATTAAAAAGTTTAGTCTATCTCTGCAAATGAACTTTATCAAAGTGCAGGTAAAATCGAGCCTTCAGGTAAACAGGAGCATTTGCCAAGTGGAAATCCCAGCTCTTTGTATATTTAGTAATGAGTGAAGATAAGATTTCTTTTTTTGACAGCATGATGGATACAATCATAAAAGGAATCATGCTTCTGTAACAGAGTATACTTGAAGAGTGAATTTGATGGCTACAGCTTTATTCCCAAAGTTGTCTTACTTTTATTTAAAATACATGAAAGCTATTTTTTCTGGCTTGTGAAAATGCTAACATGCTGTTGTTTGGGGTTTTTTTTCTTTACTTCCTCCATCCCTATACAGACATGTTACATTTAATTGTCATACTCAGATCAGCTTCCCAGTTCAATAATCACTGACTCATTTAAGCATATTTATTTATTTCATTTTTTATATAGAAAGGTACAGTAAACAAAGAAACACAAGCTCTTGGGTGAACATGAGCTCAGAAATTGTTACATATGATTCTGCTACTGTGGGTTAAAGGAGGGGGCAGCACCAAGAATGTGGTGAAACCAGCTGATTTGAGCCCTGGTATTTCAGTATAAAAGCCACATTCAAATATGCCATGGATTAAAAATGAAATTAGTTTATTGGTCTCAGCCTGTTACTTTTTTGGATGCTTACCCACATTCACAAAGCCAATAAAATTTCACGTGACTGAAAATCCCTGCTCAGAGAAAAACCTCCTTGTAGCTGCTAACCACTCATGACTGAAATCTAATGACCCAGCTCTACTGGAAAGCTCCTGCAAAGACAAATTCTACTGTAGTTCACTCAAGAGGTATAGCACCAAGATAACTATCTTTAATTAGTCTTAGCACTCACCTGAAGCTTGAAGCACTCACACAGAGGATGTAGATAAGCATGGGTACCAAAAGTGTGGTAGGCATTCATCATAAGGGATGCTTTAGTAATTTCTATTTTTAAAAATTATCAGAGAAAAAATGTTGGGTTTCCATGTCAAGAAAAAAATATGTAGAATTTGATAAAAAGTGTTTATTGCTTTTCTGCTTAGAAACAGGTATTTTGAGTTGAAATTTACATTTTAGAAAAATTGTGTATTTGTTCTGGGAAGTCTTTATCATCAAATGCAAAAATAAGTATATTGGAGAGGAAATATTTACTATCTCTTATAAACTATATTAGGCTCAAATAACTCTCATGGGGGCATTCTGAGGACTGTGCACATACAGAAAGTCTGGTCTCCCAGAGTCCTAATCAAACAGGTCTATATAGATAGATGTCCATACGTTCAGTAGATATCCTACCCACAGAGTGCTCTTTTCACAGTGCAGTGAGCAGCATGAAGAAAACACTGTTGGGTTTTTTCTATCCATTGTGGAGAGAAACAGGTTCCCTAGTAGTTTTGTTTNGATGCTTTGTCAAGAAAAGTTCTGCCTTCCTAGTGTCTATCAATGCATTGTACTAACATTATCAGAGGTAAATCTTTGAAATTATATAGTATGTGAATATACCAAGTTAGGATATTACTCATAATTATTGACAGTATATGAACTACGAATGACTGCTAGGGAGTGATTCCAGTGAACTCTGAAATTGTTGATCAGGAATAGTGTCCACAATACTGACTTTTGAAAAATATCCCCAACTGGAAGTTATACATTTTCCTTCAGGGAAAAAAAAATGTTTCATAAGAAGTCAAAGAATTTTAGGAGGGTATAGAACACTTCAGCTCTCATCTAAGTAGAGTGCATGGTCAGGAGGTACCTATGAAGTACCTGCTGCTAGGGAATCTGCAAAAGGGCTGAAAGGGGATGCTGAAGTTCTTTCTCAGGGAGGGACAACAGAGGATACAGTGTTGTAACCAGTACCTCTAACATGCATTTGTTCCAAAATCAATGTGTTTACTAATGAAACCATCTACATGTGTAAATAGGTGATCCTGAACTGGAACAGGAAGCAAAGCCAGATAAACTTATTGGGATCAGTCATGATTCTATACCACAGTTGTGTTAACCACAATCTAGAGACTTTTTTTAACAGCAAATTTGAGGGTTGTAACATTTTTTTAAATTTTGGGGAAAATAGAACAAAACAAAAACAGCAAACACAACAACAACAACCAACACAAAACAAAACACAAAACAAAACACAAAACCAAAACCACAACCAACTCTGCCCTTAAATTCAGGGTGTGAGAGCCAATTAGTATATTAAAAGGACTATGGTTAGAACTAGCAACTCAGAGCTTTCCAGCAGCCCAGCCAGCTGGGCATGGCTTTGCAGGTTTCGGGCTGCATGGATCCCAACAGAAGTATGTAGGTATAAACAAAGGCAGAATTTAATTACTAGTGCACATTTTATTGCATAATACTCTCACAAAAATGTCTACATGAGGTAAAAACTTGAAGCTCAATTTGATCATTTGTTAAGGCTCGTTGTTGAACAGAATGAGTGCAGTGTAATATGCTGATATCTTCCTATGGGTCTGCATTTACTGAGATATTAAATTAATTATGTTAATGTATAATAAATGTATTCAATGGGAAATAAAAAGTGTACAGTGCAAGAACAAGTAGAAAAATCTTGGCTTTCTCAGTGGCTGTCATGTATAGAAGAACAAGACCTTAGCAGAAACTTTTTGAGGTTGATAATAAGTTGTAAACATATCTTGAAATAATCCTTATTTCTAGTGAAAATATAATTTAACATAATGAACTTCAAGACATCAGATTAGAAAATGGCAATACAAAGTAAAGATACTCACTTTCCACGTGGTGTTTGTGACTCGAAGAAAGAAAGGTGTGAGGTTATTTTGGTTCTGTCCTCTGTAGACCTGCCATCCACAATCCAATTCTTGGTTCACTGAACACATTGGACCACATTTTAATATCTGTGGCATTTTCAAAAGCCACTAAGGCACAGATCTGTGGATTCAAAGAAGTACTCAGGTGACGAATCAGCTACTGCACTGCAGCTCCTCTTCCGTAACTAGCCACACATGCTTTCCTGGCTTACTGCACCTACAGAACAAGGGGAGCTTGCCTAGACTGTCCCACACTGGCTGCGAGTGAGGATGCCCCCTTGGACAGTCACTATGAAGGGACCTGTGGAGCTGGCACAAACCAACCTTGTGCCAGAGCTTGCAAATGCACAAGTCACTCCTTAAGAAGAGCCTTTGTGCTACCACATCATTAGGAGCATTTAAAACCTTTCCCCTCTTTGTTCCAGCCAGGCCAGGTGATTGCTGTTAGCTGATCCCTAAAAGGGGTATTTACATGATAAGGTGTTTAAAGGGACAGTTTCCTCCTGGCTCCACATAGATAATGGAACTTTCTGTCAAAAATTACTAAAGCTCACACATCATTTAAAACTGTCTACTCAGCACAGATACTCCAATTATATAAGTATCCAGTCCTTTTTGAAACACTCTGAATATTATTGCCTCGGCAATCTGAAGATGAGGTTGGCCAGAAAGCTTTAAAATGTGTGGATGAGACCTTCAGTGAAAGCAAGTGAAGTTATTTCTCACTCTACATCCTACTAACAGTAGCTGAGGACTTTCATGAGGTTTCATTTTGCTATGTCAGGTTGGAAATCCTGCTCTGGCAGGGGAGGTTGAACTAGATTATTTTCTAGGTCCCATCCAATCCCTAACATTCTGTGAAATTATAATATACCGCATTCTGTAAATTGTTCCACTTACTTCAATGGATCTTCAGGCAGAGAAGGTGAAGTACAAACAATACAAATAAAAGGTTAGATTCTTTGAAGAAGGGACCTTCTTGGATTTGTTTGGGTGAAGCCTGTAAAATGACTCTTGATTGTCTTTTGGCTTCTAAGCTTTGCCACAATAAACAGAAATTAATAAAAATAGAAATATCAAGCTGCACTGATGTCTGTAGCCTACTTGACTTGCCCTGAGAATCAACTGAATACTAATAGCAAAAATACTGATTAAGGCTGAGTAATTTTGCTCCAAATTGAATCAATTTCAACAGCATAGGGGAAGAGGAAATATTATCCTGATCTTTGCTCAGCATATTTAGATATAATGACATAATATGAATGCATTCCAAAAATTGCCTGTCTTCAGGTAGTGCATTTTGGAGTGATTTCAAAATTCCCTTAGGTTATATCAGTGAAACGCTTTCCCCAACTCAAAAATCACTAAGCTCTCAGTGCCCAATTCTCTGTGTCACTTACCTTGTTTACATGGTGGGTTATTTTCTAGCCTATGATCTATGCCTTATTTTGTCAGGTTGCCTTTATGCTACTTTGTGACTATTTTGATTTTCAAGCCTCCATGCATAAATTATGATTTATTTTGCTTTCCAAAAAGAAGGTTGAGTGAAATAATAGAGTGTGGGGTTTTTGGTTTGTTTTTTATTATGAATATTTCAAGAGGAGTGTGTTTTTCTTATGAAGAAAACTCTGCACTTCCAGTAAATTCAATTTTTTTCTTCACTATAGAAAAAGAGACACAGAGAGGAGCTGAAATAAAATGAAAACCAGTGTCTTTTATCCAAACCTTAAGAGATGATAAGTTCTTATAACACCATCATTGGAGTAAGAGATATATCACAACACTCAAATGCAGCCTTCTTTGATCATTAACATTATTTTACATGTAGCTGGGTACAATGTGCACTGCAGTACTGTCAATGTACTTCATGCCCAGAGAGAAGCCATGTGCAGAAAACATGGTTATATGACTAAAATAAGCATCAGTCAGCACTGTCTGAGCATTAAAATAGTGAGGCATATTATTCTTCAAAACTTACTTAGCTGCTTTTACAATAACAAGAGCCAAAAGCCAAGGACATAATTGAACTATTGCCCAAAGGCAATTACTGATTGAAATTGATTAATTCAACCAACAAATTTGACCAATAGATTAGTTGTCACATTACAGCAGATTTGGGCAATACTGCCTCAGTCATGAAGGAGACATAACCATCTACCAGGAATAGCTGATACAGTTTGTTACCCTGTAGAGTTGCTTGTTGAGTTACCCAAACAAGTCTCACTGGCAGCTGAGCAGGGTAGGCTACTTTGATGCTGTAAAACCATTGTGTTACCTCTCTGCTTTTATGAATCTGAGGAATTGTTAACAGCACCAAGAGC
Source organism: Ceyx cyanopectus (assembly GCA_013401355.1). Lineage (NCBI taxonomy): Eukaryota > Metazoa > Chordata > Aves > Coraciiformes > Alcedinidae > Ceyx > Ceyx cyanopectus. The sequence goes on from VYZU01028613.1 coordinate 5,784, forward strand.
AGTTTGCTCTGAGCAACACAAATGTAACAAACTTAACATCAAAGTGATGCAAAAGCCACTGAAAACAACAGTAAGGCTCCAGCTGAATTCAGAGGACTTTGAATCAAGGCCTTACCAGGGTCAAGTCTGCTGTCCTAATGGGTTTTCTAAGGGGATCCTGTGGGAAATTGGAAAAGGGGTTCCAATTTCTTGAATCCAGGGATTACTGAGGCTTCAAGCTAATGCTTTAGCAAAATCATTGTTTCAGTTTCAGCTTCTTTTCCCTTCCAGTTCATGACACAACAACACAGGAGCTCCAAGCTTCATTGTTGCAGAAAGGACCCATTTGCACCCAAGAACCCTCCCTGCCTCCGTCAGGAAAGATGCTTCAGAAAGCCATTTGAGGTAAAAATGATCAATGTTGCTACCACATGCCTAGAAAGGAGCTGCACTAAAATGTTACTTACATCATCATCTGTCAGAGGGTGGTGGGATTTAGATGCAAATCTTTCTGCAGTTATCCAGTCCTTCCATGCTTGGAGATTAATGGAGCATTTCATTACATTATTTCTGAAACGGAAACTAGATGATGTGGAGTGTGGCAGATGGCTCCTAGTTCTGGCTTCACAATGACTTCACAACTGTTATTGGTGATTTGTTTTCTACACAAATTTCAGTACTTTTTTGGCATAGAAAGGCCCACATGGCTTGAGATGAGTGACCAGAAGACTTCCTGAACTGTCGCACAATCCAGTTGCATATATGATCAATGAAAGATGTCCTTGAGGTTTTCTGATAAGTAACTTCATTGGTTGACTGTGCAGAGGACTGGGGCCCTTTCTGTTCACGAGGTCATAGAAGCTGATGAGGCATCCCACACTCAGTTTCCTAAGCTCTCATATCTGTGTTTTCACTTGCAATAGACAGGATTTTGTTAAGCTTTCAGGAATATTTCAGAACCCTTTTTTCTACTATCAAGGTGTTTTAGAGGGAAAGGACATAAATGAGCAATGTGATAGATACGGGGAGCTCTTATTTTGGTTGGGCAACAGATGAGGCATATGGGTAATTTATTGCACTATAATCGTGTTATGTGATATCGATGCTGCAGTATTAATGACTGCAAAGTGCCCAGATTGATTCAGATGGCCATTTACTGTCATTATTACAAATCTAAATAAATAAATAAGAGCAATTGAATTGATGTATCTAAGAAGTGTTTCAAAGTCACCCAGTGACATATATGTAGGTGCTTGTGAACAGAGAGAGAATCAAACAATATATCAGGGACGTTTTTTATTGGGGTCAGAAAGAAATAGAACAATTAAGTCATTTTCAGTTATATACAATATATTGGAACTGTTTTAACAGGCACATTGCTAAACTGACTGGCATGAACAAAGCATTTTAAAAAGCCGGGGTGTAAATATGCCAGGAAAAAAAGAAAGAAAACATGTAAACTATGCTCAAAAATAGTCTGCAAATGTAAGGAAACAAGAAAAACTAAGACAATCATGCACATACCTCTCCTGCTACCATGGCCCAGTGAATACAGTGGTTACCATGGCTGGATCTGGCTATGAGGTGGACTTTAGAGGGCAAGCTTTGTTTCTGATCTCTGCCCAAACAGAGAGCCTTGATCCAGTCTGTTGGTTTGTGTACTTTGGGCAAGACAACCTCACACTGCAAGAGCCAGCAAGTTAAGTTTTAATTTATCTCATGCCTTCAGGTTTCTCTTAGCATCCCCTGTCTGGCTGTCATATCATACAGACCAGGAGATGTATTATCACTTGATAGTCAAAAATATGACTCTGCACTTTCTGAATAGAATGCAAGAACAGTGCAAGTGTGACAGCTAGCATTACTTGCATTTCACAGTGCTATTTGTCTATCAGCATTTTTTGTGGTTGTTTTCTGAACAGAAAACAGTACCTTAAAATGTTGATCTTGATAAAAGGTAATTCTTCCCTTAGCCAACTGTGGAGGGTATTAACATATACCAAGAATATGTTCTCTTTTTTTTTTTTTTTTNCAGCTGAATTCAGAGGACTTTGAATCAAGGCCTTACCAGGGTCAAGTCTGCTGTCCTAATGGGTTTTCTAAGGGGATCCTGTGGGAAATTGGAAAAGGGGTTCCAATTTCTTGAATCCAGGGATTACTGAGGCTTCAAGCTAATGCTTTAGCAAAATCATTGTTTCAGTTTCAGCTTCTTTTCCCTTCCAGTTCATGACACAACAACACAGGAGCTCCAAGCTTCATTGTTGCAGAAAGGACCCATTTGCACCCAAGAACCCTCCCTGCCTCCGTCAGGAAAGATGCTTCAGAAAGCCATTTGAGGTAAAAATGATCAATGTTGCTACCACATGCCTAGAAAGGAGCTGCACTAAAATGTTACTTACATCATCATCTGTCAGAGGGTGGTGGGATTTAGATGCAAATCTTTCTGCAGTTATCCAGTCCTTCCATGCTTGGAGATTAATGGAGCATTTCATTACATTATTTCTGAAACGGAAACTAGATGATGTGGAGTGTGGCAGATGGCTCCTAGTTCTGGCTTCACAATGACTTCACAACTGTTATTGGTGATTTGTTTTCTACACAAATTTCAGTACTTTTTTGGCATAGAAAGGCCCACATGGCTTGAGATGAGTGACCAGAAGACTTCCTGAACTGTCGCACAATCCAGTTGCATATATGATCAATGAAAGATGTCCTTGAGGTTTTCTGATAAGTAACTTCATTGGTTGACTGTGCAGAGGACTGGGGCCCTTTCTGTTCACGAGGTCATAGAAGCTGATGAGGCATCCCACACTCAGTTTCCTAAGCTCTCATATCTGTGTTTTCACTTGCAATAGACAGGATTTTGTTAAGCTTTCAGGAATATTTCAGAACCCTTTTTTCTACTATCAAGGTGTTTTAGAGGGAAAGGACATAAATGAGCAATGTGATAGATACGGGGAGCTCTTATTTTGGTTGGGCAACAGATGAGGCATATGGGTAATTTATTGCACTATAATCGTGTTATGTGATATCGATGCTGCAGTATTAATGACTGCAAAGTGCCCAGATTGATTCAGATGGCCATTTACTGTCATTATTACAAATCTAAATAAATAAATAAGAGCAATTGAATTGATGTATCTAAGAAGTGTTTCAAAGTCACCCAGTGACATATATGTAGGTGCTTGTGAACAGAGAGAGAATCAAACAATATATCAGGGACGTTTTTTATTGGGGTCAGAAAGAAATAGAACAATTAAGTCATTTTCAGTTATATACAATATATTGGAACTGTTTTAACAGGCACATTGCTAAACTGACTGGCATGAACAAAGCATTTTAAAAAGCCGGGGTGTAAATATGCCAGGAAAAAAAGAAAGAAAACATGTAAACTATGCTCAAAAATAGTCTGCAAATGTAAGGAAACAAGAAAAACTAAGACAATCATGCACATACCTCTCCTGCTACCATGGCCCAGTGAATACAGTGGTTACCATGGCTGGATCTGGCTATGAGGTGGACTTTAGAGGGCAAGCTTTGTTTCTGATCTCTGCCCAAACAGAGAGCCTTGATCCAGTCTGTTGGTTTGTGTACTTTGGGCAAGACAACCTCACACTGCAAGAGCCAGCAAGTTAAGTTTTAATTTATCTCATGCCTTCAGGTTTCTCTTAGCATCCCCTGTCTGGCTGTCATATCATACAGACCAGGAGATGTATTATCACTTGATAGTCAAAAATATGACTCTGCACTTTCTGAATAGAATGCAAGAACAGTGCAAGTGTGACAGCTAGCATTACTTGCATTTCACAGTGCTATTTGTCTATCAGCATTTTTTGTGGTTGTTTTCTGAACAGAAAACAGTACCTTAAAATGTTGATCTTGATAAAAGGTAATTCTTCCCTTAGCCAACTGTGGAGGGTATTAACATATACCAAGAATATGTTCTCTTTTTTTTTTTTTTTTATGTTAAACACTTTCATTAGTGTCAATAATCATCGGTACTGAAAACAATAAGAATAAGCCCATTAAAATAAATAACTTCTTATTACTAATTTGAGAATAGGTGGGACACCAAGACAACCAAGTAAGAACCTGCCAGTATTGATCTGCATGGGGAAAAAAAAATCTGTTTTGGCTTTTCATACACCCACAACCTCTAATGATCATTGAGTCAGTTGCCCAGATAAATTCCTTAGATAAGCAACCAAAACCCAAATTAACATACTAAACATTAATAATCCAGTTAACCATTTTTATAACAACAACAACAAGAAAAAAAAATTCCTTTTGAAGGTTTATTCTTAGCAATGTTTATGTGATGCAAACATTGGATCTAAGTCACCTACCAGTGACCAGGAAAGCAAGTCAACTTTACAACAAAGACTAAATGTTGGATAGTCTTATACACATGTCTAGTGCTTAAGCAGCTACATTTCAATAATTCTTAATTGTATGGGCCATCAGAAATTTAAGAAATATGTATTATGGTTGCTTTTTGCCTTCATGCACTTGGTTAAGCTCCAACACACACAGATATGCACACATCACAATTCAATGTACAGAGGCACTAGCAAATAACTTGGTTATAAAATTGTCCACTACAAAAAATAAAACAAAAACAAACAACCAACAAAACAAAAAAATCACCAAAATTTGCCCATTTGGTATGGTGCTGCTTTTTTTTTTTTTTTTTTTTTTTTTTTTTTTTTTTTTTTTAATTTAGGACTCATTTTCAAACTTTACTCCTGGGGACTGAAGAAAGCTGTGTAAACTCTGGGGAAGATGCTCAGATGTTACTCCCAACATGGAGCTCCCCTAGTGGCTGCTTCTCCTCCCACCTTCCCTGTGTGGATAGAAACACCTCGGATGGTATTTTCTCCATTTATGACCAGAATAAAGTGTCTGAAATAGTGATGATCCTACCTGGACCTTTTGGTATGGGAAGATACTGGGATATTCAAGAAGAATCAAAAAGTCCTAGAAGAAAAATCTGTTTTTCCATAAAGCTATAATCAGAAGCTTTGTGTTGTCCTGATGAGGATATAAGGAAATCTGTGGGAAACTCTGCTTTAGAGTTTGGGTTAACAGTAAATATACACACAAAACATAGATTTCAACATCTTACAAATACATTATTTTTTTACATGTATTATGGAAGGTTCTATTGACCATATTCAAGCCACTGATTAGCATTAATCTGCAAACAAATGTGTATGAAAAGTGCAAAATTGATGCATGTGTACGCAGTTATTCTGGAAAGCAATCATTTTCTGTCTCTTCATACATGCAGAATATTTTTCCTGTAGCAAAAATGCTTATAGACTACTTCAGACTTAAGGGCATATCAAAGCAGGTACCAGGATTCATATGGATGACTCCCTAAATTTTGCTGTCAAACCAAAATGAGTGGAAAACTATGAGCTTATTTTTTTCTTGTTGGTGGCAGGGATTTGGTCTGTTAGAAGGAAATTCCAAGGAACAAGACTTGTTCTAATTGTCATTGTATAGTTGCCAGCTAGACGGTAATTCTCAACTGAAATTTATAAGCTGGTTTTCAGGATACATATTGCAATACCACCAGGATGGGCAATGAGGGATGTGTAGCACATCATCAGCACACAGGAGAGTGTTGTATATAAAATAAACAAACAAAGCTTCAGATTAAAAGCCTCAATTTATCTCCTTCCATTTGCACCAGTTTTACTCTGACATAACCCTTGTTTTCATATAAGTTATTCCTGATTGACTTCTCTATTGATTATTACTTTGGTCCCAAATTTATTGGAAAATATCACAAGAGGCTACAAGAATGAAGCTTTAATGTTCTGAAAATTGCTAATTTATTAAAACAAAACAAAAGAATATATATTAACCATAAGCATAAATATATTGAGGGTGATAAGTAATTAATACTTTTAAAAGCTACACAAACATTTGTCTCTGATATTATGAGGGAAACATTCTGGATTTTGGGATTCATCAACCAAAGTTAATCAGCACAAAAAAAAAAAACCCTCAAGGAGCTTAAAATGTCCAACAAGTAAACTCACTTGTGCAGTCTGAGCCCTTCCTCGGGTTTATACAGAGCAAACAGCTGGCAGCAAGTCTAGCTAAATAATAACTGAGATTGTCAAATAGTTTGGCCTGGGCCTGAGTACACCCACTGCTACCTGTCTGAAGATATGGCCCCGCAGAAGGTGTGAAAGCTCCAGTTTTGGAGCTGCCACAAGATTTGGCAGAACTGCTGGAAGAGCCTGTACATCAGCAAGGAAAGCTGGGCCATGGAGCTGTGATGGGTGCTTGCACAAGAGAAAGAAAAACATAACTCTGTGGAGTGGTAGAAGTTCCTGGGCCTTTGGTGCTTGCTGCACCCAAGAGGACCACTGGTCCAGGTGACCCGAGGGGTTCCCCTTTAGGGCCTGACAGAGCCCAGTGGCAGCTCAATGAGAAACATGACTTTGTGGGCAAAGGTGGTGCAGTAAGAAAGTCTGCACTCAGGGGCCTTCTCCCATACCCTCACCCTGGGCAGCCCTGAAGGGAGCGTGGAGGCAGCTCCTTATGAGGGCAACAGTGGCTTTAGTTTGTGGTGGCATGGGCAGAGGAGTGAAAAGCATCTCCCTTCCCACCCAGTAGACTGGGACTGCTGCAGCCTCCCTTTCCAGGGTGCAAAAGAGCAATCTGCAGGGTTAGGGTGCAACAGAACGTAACATAGATTTTAATAATCCACGACTAACAGATTAATCTCTCTAAAGAAGGTGTCAGTGCCTGACCAGTGACTGTTGGTGTAGCATGGGTTGAGTTTTTTGCTGTTCTTAAAATGTGTATTCAAGGGTGGGTGTGGGGTGTGCAATGATGCCCCCATCAGTAGCTCTAGGCTCGGGCTGACAGGTTTGTGCAGCTAGAAGGGACAGAGACAGGGGACAGGGCACCCCTCGGAGGGAAAAGTGCTCCGGTGCCTTTTCCTCTTGGTGTAAGTCTGAGGGGGACTTGGGGATTATTGTTCCCCAGAAGCTGTGGCATTTAAAGTTAAAAACAAACAAACAAAGCCAAAGCAACAAAAAAACAGGCAAGGCACATCCCGAAGGCCCGGGGAGCGGTGGCCCGGCTCCCCCCGGGCTCTCTTCTGCTCCCCCCGGCTTCCCCCGGCTCCCCCCGGCTTCCCCCGGCTCCCCCCGCCCGGCTCCCGGCGGGGCCGCAGCCAGCTCCAGCCTGCGCTGAAACTGAGCAGACCCTCCCCGCACCCCCCAGCTCTGCTTTCTTTCACATCTAATTTGATAGGAGGGTGATTTCAAGCTTCCCACAGTTACAACTTTTCTTGATTTCTCCCTTTGCCCGCCCCTCCCTCCCCGCGCATTTATTACTTGCATTTAATTAATTCCTTCTTTGCGTTTCCTTTCCTGTTAATCTTTGGGTGACTGCTTTGTACATATGGCAATCTGATAATGAGGGAGTTTATCCTTATTCACTATACTTCTTCATTGCGATGTCCACCCATCTAGTGCCTGGGATATCGATCATCTTTCCTTGGGGAGGGGGACAAGGTAAGAGGGGTGATAAAAGATTTGCAGTATCCCACACCATTAAGAATAGCTTTTATTCCTTGGCGCTGTTTAATCAACTGTTATATCAAGTCATACTGTTTGAGCAACCACATCAAAAGAACATACCCTCTTTTGTATAAATTATATATTCCTTGTATCTGTCTTCTCACATGCACTCAGACGGGGAGATAAAAAGTTAAGCTTGTTTTTTAATAGCATGAAGCAGGTATTTAGCTGTTATACAACTTATTTCTTCAACTAAGTTGGATGAACTTAGAAAAACCTAGAAGCCATTCTCCTGACTTTCTAACGTTTTACCCATTCCCAAGTCAAAACTCCTAAATTTAAAGCTCAGAAAGATAAATTAATGATTCCATGAAAATCTGCAAAGAAACATAAATAGCAGAAGAAAAGTATAGGCTAAAAAAGAGGGAAGAGCACCAGTCAGAGCTGGTGTGAGAGCTTCGGATCACTTCTTTCGGCTATTTTCTAAAGTTTACATGAAAAGACCACTTTGTCCCTTGACAAGCCTTGCAGTCCTGCTTGTTACAGTTTACGGATATACAACTTTTTTATCACTTAAAAACTAATTTCAAAGTCCATTTTCACATGGTTTAAGTTGATTACGACTCAGCTCGATGTCACAGACCGGAAAACTCCCATATAATTGCTCGCCCAAAAGAGCTGCTTTTTTGTTGTTTGGGTTTTTTTGGGTTTGTTTTTTGGTTTGGTTTTTTTTAATACTTAAATAAAGTTGAATTTTTAATTTATTTTTTCCTGAATGAATGGACGTTGAATTACTTCAGCATGTCGTCCTGACATTTTTAAGAACTCCTAAAAAACTCCTAAAAGTTTCTAGACCTTAGGACAAATTGTATTTTCTTAGGAGCAAAAGTAAATGAGCTCTTTACAGGCAGAGAAGTGTTTGTTCATATAGGACTCTGCTTTTCTGTCTAACCTGCTCTATCAGCCCCATCTCTGCAATTTTGCTCGTCTCTCAACACCTTTGTCTGATTAGTAGCTTTTGGAGATCGGAATAAAGACATCACTTGCCACGCCGCATGAGATAACAATTAATTTAACATTAAACTTATCCCCTTTCCATTCACTTTGCTTGGATCGATCTCTGTTAATTGTGTTTGCGGATGCTTTCAACACTACGCTTTTCTTAAAAACTTAATGACACCCCGCAAGGAGGTGTAAGAGTCTGAAACGCTCCTCTTCGACTTCGGCCAAAGAAACAAAGAATATAGCCCCAGCGTGCTCAGAAGACCACCTATTTTTAATCAGTTGACTTTTCATGCACGTCTGAAGATATAATATTATTTTAAACTAGGTGATAGTCCTGGATTTATATATTAAAGAAAAAAAAAAAGACTGACGTTTAGATCTTTCCACAAGTGAGACACTAACTTCATATTGCTGCCGCCTCGCATCAGATTTACTTGTTTCTGACTTTAAAGTAGACATTTATCAGCTAAAAGGCGAGTGTGTTTAAAAATGTATGTCTTTAGGAGGGAGAGCAATCTCCCTTTTCAGGGGGAAGAAACCTGTTACAAAGCCACTTAGGTGGGTGCGCTCTTAAATAGCATTATTCCCTCCCCCCCCTCCCCCGGGCGTCAATATTTCCCCAATACGTTTCTATTTACACGGCTCCCCGATAATTCGGTATTTTATTTAACCGCAATTGACTTGTACTGAAGCAGCCTGCAAATCTTATTTATTAATTTTTTTCCTCTTGCACAGAGGCATCTGTTCCTGTTGCTGACAAATGTACCATTCTGCCAAGAAAGTTTTTGAAAAAAAAAAAAAAAAAAAAAANAAAAAAAAAAAAAAAAAAGCGTGTAATTGATGTTATCCCAAGAAAGCGCGATCTCCACCCCTCTCAGCTCCAAGCCCTTCAGGTAAAAGGAAAAAAAAATCTTTCAAGAATTTGTTGCCTTTTTGAGGGTTAAAACATCAGAAGACAAGCTTGTCTCGCCTTGGCCAATCAGCTCTCGGCCCTGGCAGCTATAATATAGAACTAAAGGCAGACTCCTCTCACAAGCGTCTTGCTTTGCTACCATTAAAATCAGACCCTTTTTTTGTCTCTCGCTTGCTGTCTCCCGACCAAACTCCGATGTGTTCCGTTATCAGCGACCTAAAGCCTGCCATTCCAGCACCTGTCTTGCTAGGGATCGGTGGATAGTATACGATTCAGAAAGCAGACAAGGACATAGGAGGAGAGAGAGCTCTAGAGAGACAGCCAGGGATAGGCACTGAGAGCTTTGAAGTAATTGGATTCAATGGACGAAATGCTGCTGTTGACAAGAATTCTCTTGGTGGGCTTCATCTGCGCTCTTTTAGTCTCCTCTGGGCTGACTTGTGGACCAGGCAGGGGCATTGGAAAAAGGAGACACCCCAAAAAGCTGACCCCTTTAGCCTATAAGCAGTTTATTCCCAATGTGGCAGAGAAGACCCTAGGGGCCAGTGGAAGATATGAAGGGAAGATCACAAGAAACTCCGAGAGATTTAAAGAACTAACCCCAAATTACAACCCTGACATTATTTTTAAGGATGAAGAGAACACGGGAGCTGACAGACTGATGACTCAGGTAGAGCCACAGAGATACCTGTATTTGTGTTTGTTAATCTCTCTGAGCAATCCTAAAGGACGCATCTGTCTTAGTATTTTTGAAAGCCCCCCTCTTTCCCTCTCCCCCTCCTCCCCCCGCCCCTCCAAACTCGGCTAGTTTTCCCCATTGAATGTAAATACCATCTATCCAGACAAGTTAGCAGGGGCTGGAGCTGGAGCTATCTAGATATTTGGTGGGGGAATATGTGTGATACTTACAGTCATTACCGTGCCATGGCGTTCCCTGTAACTTGGTTAGAGATTGCTGTTTGCATTTGTCCCCAAGGATGCACTTTGATCAAACGAATTGCATACAGCTCAGAGGACCCCAAGTGTATAGTGACCGCCAGGCCACTCACTCATTATTACAAACGCAGTCCTCGGTTGCTACGCCTGCTGACTTGATATAGATATAATATATATATAATTTATTCTTTTTCCTGTTTCATTTCATTTTAGCCTTCATTATTATTATTTACTTTTTCCCTCGCGAGCATATTCTAAATTTAGTAGGCATGCAGTCGTGCACTCACAAAAGGCAGCTGAAGCCGGATCGACCATTCCTCTCCTGATTCCGTATTTTATAGCTCGTATTGCAATACCATCATTTGCAATTGTGCCCATCAGAGCGTAAATATATTGATATTTCTTTAAGGATGCTCGCCACCAATGCTCTGGTACTTCCATAGGGGGAGGGACTTGCAACTTATCGGCATTGCATCACCTTCTGTTTTAAAAAATCTGATGGCACAAGGTTTACAACTGGGTAAATATTGGATCTCGGGTGGAATCAGATTGCGGAACCATTTTCTAAAAAAAAAAAAAAAAAAAAAAANAAAAAAAAAAAAAAAGAGCGAGAGAACCTCTCCGAGAGTCACCTCATTATTATTATTCATGCTCAACAGAGAGCTCGGTGAAGTCAATTGCTCTGCCAATCCCAGAGTTTCTGAAACTACATGCAATCTAGACACTGGAAATGGGTTTCCTCCAAATATAGGTCAACAGCGCTTTTTTAATATTAATACATTTAAGCCCCACCTTCAGTGCTAGAACAGGACTCGCCTGGAAGGACTAGGCGGGGAGTGGACGCAGGGAAGGGGGGGTGGGGGGGGTGGAATTTCCCAAACTCTCCCCGTTGCTCGGCCTGATTTTCCTCACGTTTGCTGGGTCTCCCGGGGCGAGGGACCGGCGGCCGCCAGCATCTCCTCCCGACCACCTTAAATCGCACCGCACCTCGGAGCGCGGCGGCGCGCCTCTGCCCGCCCGCTCGCCGCCGCTCGCCGCTGCCCCGCGCAGGGGTGCGGAGCGGGGCCGGTGTCGGTCCCCCTCCCCCGGTTCGGGCGCAGCGCGGTCCGCTCTCCTCTGCGCACCCGCGGTCCTCCGCCCTCGCTGCCTCTGGTGCGTGCGGCGAGGCAGCCGCATCTCTCGCATTTTCAGCTCCACTTACTCCCCTCGCGTATCGATCGCGGCGGCTCGGGTTTCACCCTTCCCTCCGCAGCCCGGCGGCAGCGGCGGCGGCGGCGGCTCCGCGGGAGACGGGCTCCCGCCGGGGCACGGCGCATCCCTCCCTGCGCGGCTGCGCCGGTGCGTGTGCGCGGCGGAGCGGGGCGAGGGAGGGAGCCGGGAGATGGTGGGGAGAGGTGGGCTGCGGGCCGGGGGCGGCGGGCGGGCTGACCCCGGCCCCGCCGCTCTCCCGGGGCACGCCGCGCCGGCTACGCGGCTGGCCGCTCTCGCTGCATTAGCTGGCAGCATCTGAACTCCTGACCTTCTGTCAACTTCCCTCAGACGAACGAAACGAAAACAAATACTTTTTTTTTTTTTTTCCTCCCCCCTCCCTTTATTCAGTGATTATTCCCGTGTTTTAGACACAAAGGGGGGAGGTAGCTAAGGCCAGCAGAGAAGGGGAGGCCGCAAGGACGGGTGCACGGAGGCAAAGAGGGGAGCGAGGTGGGGGATAGAGCTGGCCACCAGCACCCCTCGGCGACACAAGGAACGGGGAAGAGGAGTCGGGCTGCGGAGGGTGCGGAGGGGGTGCCCTTGGCCACCCTCCCGCGGGCACGGTCGGGTCCGCAGCTCCCTGAGGTTCCGATCTGCCGCCGGCCTCCCTGCCTTGCTTTTCTTTCCTTCCTTCCCTCTCTCTCTCGGCCAGCAACCTCTCTTTAAATCCCAGCCTTTAAACTCCTGCTTCGCGAGCCCTTCAACCATGGAGAGATCTTCCCTGAATAGAATCGTTAAACTTGCAGAATAGTTGCCGAATGCATTAGCCGCTAGTTAATATTAACTCCAGAAGGGGGGGGGCGGGGGGGGTGGGTGAAAAAAACGCAAACAGAGGTAGGTAAGTCAGGTTCTCAACTTTGCAGGTGACAACAGCAGTTTGCTGAAGGCTCCCCCCTTCCTCCCCTCCCTTCCCCCCCCCCACCCCAGCCATTGGCTGGATTCGGGGGAGAGATAAGGAGGCCAGGTCACTATGATAAAGCTGGAATTTGTATGAAATAAAATAGCAATCTCGTGTAATGCAGGCACACAACCGGTGCGTGATGTGAGGAATTTAGAGATCAACTTGGCATTTAGGAAGCCCACCAGGTTGTTTACACTGACAGGTACCTGTTAAGTGTTTCCTTCAAGCAATTCATTTGTGAAGAGATTAGGAGCTGGCAGGAGAGGGCTTGTTGAACAACTTTGCCTCCACACAAAGCGTTAGTGGAGGCAGCCCTGCTGAGCTTCACGGTGGCTGAACAGAATTGGGCTTGATTTGTGGCACACGACCCAATGAATTAATAAATAGTCTGGGCTTCACGGCTTTTGACTCTGACAATCCAGCTCAGGCAGTATAAAAGGAAGGAAAGTGCTTTAGGAGATCGTTTCTTCTTCTTTATTTCGCCTGAAGCCGGGAGCTGGTGGTGGCAGGGCCGGAGCGGCAGAATCCCCCCGGCGCTGCCCGCACGGCTGCCCGCAACCCTGCCCTCCCCTCCGTACCCTCTGTCATCGCCGTGTTGTGTTGTGCAGGGCTGTCTCCTTATCAGTAGCAGAGATGTTTGATCCTTCGCCCCTTTTCCCTTGTAAATCAGTGGAGAAGTGTGTCCATCCTCTCAGGTGTGAGAGGGAGAGAAGGGAAAGAAAGAAAGAAAAAAATAATTAAACTCAGCTTCCTTGTGTTGCTGGGCTGTGCTGCCAGGTATGGTGCCGACACCCAAACAGTCGGCTCTTTCCATAAAAAGGTAGGCAAGAGAGTCCAAAGTGAGCTCACGATTGCGTTTTATATCTTTCGGGGACCTGTGTATTACTGGAATTGCTTTTTATGACTGTTGATAGACACACGGGAACTTTCTTGTTGAGCAACCTTGTCATGTCCCTAAAAGTATCGGTGTCGGGATAATGGAGGGAGTTAGCCTTTCTGGGAGCTATGAAGGGGGTTTTGCAGTCTGTTACTGTGCGTGCTGGGAGAACACTGGGGTGAATGGTCCTGCAGAAGGCCAAGCATCTCAATCAGGCCAGCAAAAGCGAGGAAAGAGCAGCTTCCTGCATCCTTTTGTGGCTTTAGTCTACATCGATGTTATTATTCATCATGAGAGCCACATCCGTGCATATCCACAAGTTATTTTCCTCTCAAAAAAAAGGGGAAAAAAGTTAGCAACGTCTGTGTCCTAACTCAGTACCTTTAGTCAAGTGCTTTTCAGTGCTTTTGGTGCTGATTTTCTATTTCTGGGGGGCTGCAACTCTTTTTCCCCTACTGCTGGCGTGTTTATTGCCCCCTTGGCTAAGATAGGAATCCCCGCCCCCAGACTTTCAGGGTTTAATTTAGAGCTCACCCCCCTCCACCGCTGCAGCCCCTCTTCCCTTTTCTCTCCCCTATCCTTCCCCCCTCATTTTCTCGGTCCCCGCAGGCCCCCGGGGCTGCAGGGCCCGGTTCAGCCCCAGGGAAGGCCTGTGGCTTCCCAGAGGTGATGAAAAACCCTGTAGTGTCTTCTCCACGGAGTTGGAAACGTTTAGCTCCACACAAAGGGTCTCCTAGCTTGTACAGCATCCCTGCTTCACTTAACTTCCCTCTTTGGCCCTCCCTTGCTTTTCATCTTCCCACTAAGAGCTATATTATTGTATGGATTTGCTCGGCTTTGTAGGCGAGCGCCGATCTATGTTTGAAGCGGAGTGAATGCTCCCAGCCCATGCTGCTTTGAGGGCTCTAATGAGTGATGGGCGAAGGGAGAGAAAAAAAAAATCCACCCCTCCCTCCAGCACATAAAGGCTGTTAACATGTATTGAGACCCCTTTCAACACAGAATTAGCTGAAAAGACCCGGAGAGACATTCCGGGAGGGAATCCGTGACTCCGAGATACATGGCGAGTGTTTGTTCTCAGCAGAAACTTTGGTCTCGGAAGGGGGACAGGGCACTTAGCGGCAGGAATTTGCTCCGTGCAGGTGGCTTTGAACCGACACACTCACACCTCAGCGCCGGGGATGGGGCCCAGCGCTGGGGATGGGGAGGTGGTGGTGGGGGGGGGGTTCCCCTGTCCCTGCGGCAGGTGCCGAGGGAGGAGGCTGCTCCGTCCCGGTGGATCTTCGTGATATTTTACCCCTCTTCCTCTCGTTTCCCCAAGTTTCACCCCTCTCCTCTTCCACACCTGCCTCCCCTTCCCCTCCCTGACAGCGAGCTGGGCAGAAGATTCTTCAGATCTGGATCGGAGCATCCTGGGGCGCGTTTTGGCCGGGGGGAGGGAACTGCTGCCGATTTGGTTGAGGAGGGAGGGTTGTGGCCCCGGGTGGGGGATAGATGGTGAAGGGGTTCTGCCCCTGGCTGCAGAACCCCCCGCAATACACCCTTCCTCATGTACCCGTATCCCCGCAGCGCTGCAAGGACAAGCTGAACGCCCTGGCTATCTCGGTGATGAACCAGTGGCCCGGGGTGAAGTTGCGGGTGACCGAAGGCTGGGATGAGGACGGCCACCACTCCGAGGAGTCCCTGCACTACGAGGGCCGCGCCGTGGACATCACTACGTCGGACCGGGACCGCAGTAAATACGGCATGCTGGCCCGCCTGGCCGTCGAGGCCGGCTTCGACTGGGTCTACTACGAGTCCAAGGCGCATATCCACTGCTCTGTCAAAGCAGGTGAGGCGGGCAGTCTGCCCAGGAATACGCCGGGGTGGCGGGGGGCACCTCTGTGTCACGGCTTAGACCTCTAGAGCCTTCCCCGCTCTGCCCGGTTCTGTCTGGTCTCCTTCCTACCCCGCCCCGCAGGGTCCCCATCAGCCCTGCCCACCCCGTCGGGGCTCCTCCGGGGATGCGGAGCAGAGACCCCGCGTGGGCAGCCTGTTCCCCTCCTCTCTCAGTGATCCCGCCGACACAGAGTTGGGGAAAGGAAGGAGAGGGGAGAAAGAAAGAGGGAAAAAAACCCAGCCCAAACCAAACCAAAAAACCCAAATCAAAAGGCAGTCAGCTGCAGTACTCTTTGACAGCGTTTTTATTTGTTATTTGCTCCCCAGCCTTCCCATGAGAGCTGTGCCGCAGTAACACACCCTTCTCCTCCCCCCGTGGGATTTGCTGCTTTCCCAATCCCAAGAGCATGTTCAACACAAACACTAGTGGCCGTCTCCACTGGCTGCACGCCTTTACTCGAGATCGCTAATCTCCGAGTGGGAGCCGGCCAGGAAAATAAATAAGAAACGTGGTCCCCTGCCTTCTTCAGCAATAGTCGCTAGGAAATTCCCAGACAGGCATACACATATACATCGTTTTTTTTCCCTCCCCTGTGCTTACAACGCCACACGCTGTCTTAACCCGGGAACAGCTCGCAAGAAATCCTCGACTTTCCGAGTTATTTTTTTTTACATATTTTTGAGGGGAGCAAAACGGTTGGCAAGTTCCAGCCCCCTCTCCCCCCCCCGCCTCCTATCTCCACTCGTCTACGTGTCAGCTAAAGCACTTTTAAATAGCATCCTCTAGCCCAGCAGCCCACTGGAAGTGTCAAGAAACACTTGGTTGCAAATGAAAATAATGGGCTTTCTTTAAACATAGCCCTTTGCTTCGAAACCAGCAGCCCCACAGCAGGGAAACCAGTCTGTCTGCAAGTGGGGTTCAAATCCCTCACTCCAGGCTGGAGCTCCCCAGGGGTTGAGCCGAGGTAGCATCTCTCCCAGCACATGTGGGCTTTGTCCTGAGAGCCTGCCACCACTTTTGTTCAGCTCCCTGGTCCTTTCCAGCCAAAAGGAGGCCCTGCAAAGCTGTCAGCTGTGAGATGATATGAAACATCCCTTTCAATAGCAAAGATGGGCTTTATAGAGCAAGGTGTCCAATTGTGGCACTCAATGACCTTAGCCAAAGTGCACCCCCTAATCCACCCATGGGTATTTCATAGGAGTGGAGGAACCCCAAGCTGCTCATTGAGATTCGACACACACGGGCTGGGGGGCAATATTTAGAAGATGTCAGGCAGGGTCGTGTGACTGTACCACGCAGGCTGCAAGGGAGAAGGCTTGAATTTCACCCGCTTAGCCTGATTTCAAACTGTCCAAACCTCATTTCATGACAGAGCATCTTATGAGAAGATTAAATCCCATAATGCCAGGCAGGAAGATTCTTTATCTAGATCTCTGTTTGCAAAAAGTATGATCCCAGAGACTGGAATGCAAAGAAGAGTTCCCCCAAGGCCTGAATTATTGTCACCAGGATAGAGGAGGGAGAGGCAGGGGTGGCAAAAGGGACATTGATAATGCACTACAGCAAGTATTTAGAGCAAGCTTCTACATTTAAAATTCAAATACAGATCTTGAGTGCCTTGGAAAAGTGGCTCTGCTGTGCAAATAGTGCTTGGAAGGTCCTGGGTTTTTTGGAGAGTATGTGTGTGAATTGGCACATAGGGTTTCTGCACCTGAACAAATAGGGAGGGGGAGAAAAGGGGGGGAAGAAGCTGGGAAAAAATGGAAGTGTCCTCTCTTCCAAGAGTGTCTGCATTTATTACATGAATCAGAATGACAATGCTGATCCTTTATTGGATTTTAATTAGAGAACCCAAACAAGCTCTGCTCAAAGAAGCAGATTTTCACACCTCTGCCAATTCATTGGCATGTTTGTAGAGCTGCTACACTACTAGATCTATTCATCAAGTCCCTGAATATGCAAACAAAGCTCTAGCCAGACCTTTACTGCCGGCTTGTAGGAAGGTGTAGTTTGCTAGCAGAGGGCTCCACATAAAGCACATAGCTTGTTTGTTGCCATGTCCTCCCTGAAGAGGCCTTGGAGATCTCACTGCTTGATTTCTGAAGGAGAAGTGATAAAGCCGTTAGCAAATCAATAATGGTCTAATTTTCACCCTTCCTGTCCTTCCTGAGAAAGTCATTAGAAGCCACTCCAAGGATTTATTTAAATCGTAAGAGCTTCAGTCCCAGCCATGGAGGCAAAATATAAAATCTGACTGCCTTCGGGAGATAAATCACTTGGACTTTAAACAGGCATAGGGAGTAACTGGGAGAGACAAGGGGAGGTAAGGGAGGGCTGAGGCATGGCAATGGCTGTAGCAAAGATACTTTGCTACTGTGACATGCTGTGGGCATAGTGCATAGAAAAACAGAGCTTTTAGGGATGCTGCTGAGTCCATCGGTTAAGGCCTCTGCCTTAACCAGACTGGAACAGGGCAGTGGTCCTCTCCCACCACCCCACATGTGGCTGAGCTTCCAGAAAGGTGTTTGCAAGTGTGTCTCAGCTGTCTCATCACTATTTCTGCTTTCTTTATACCCATAATTGTTCCTCTTCTTAGCACCGGAAAGCAGCAGCAGTTGGTGACAGCACTTAGCATCTAGATTCTGAGTAACTCAAAGAGCTGGAGGAGGTGAAGGAGGGATGTGCTTGGGCGGGCACAGTCAGGGGTTGCCTGGGGATCACATGCCCTGGGACAAGGAACAGCATCCTCCTTCTAGTAGGATGGGAGAAGAAAGGAAGATGCTCTTTTTTTTTTTTTTTGGAAAGAGGAGTCAACCAAAATGCTGGGGATGCCAGGCTGGGCTGTCACGGCGGTGGCATGTGCCCCAGCAGCTACTGTGCCCAGAAAGACCACAGTGAGGGCTGTCTGCAGGGCTATGTGCAGGGTGATGGAGGGGGGCTTAGGAAATATGGGCTTTTGCTTTCCAGTGGAGCAATGGGAAAAATCCGGTGCTCCTTGAGGCAAAGCATCCTTCTTCTCTCTGCTTCCTTCTGGCCTAGATGGGCTTCTTGTATAAGAGCTGTGTGGGGACCCTGAGCATTGACACTGGAGTTGAAACCTTATGCCAGCAAAACTGTTCGGTTTTGAAAGCCTGCAAGTTATCTGGCATCAGGTGTTGATGAGGGACAAACAGTAGCCAAGTGGGAAGGTCTTCCAGAAGAGATTTGTTCTGCATCAGCTTTCTCAGCAGAAATATTTTGGGTCATGTTCTTAACAAGACAAGACCACCCTTGTAACTCCCAACCCAGAGGGAGATGCACCAGCTCAAATCTGTCAGGAATGGGATGCTCACTTGACCTTTGAGTGCTAATGGGACACGTTCACAGATGAGGATTGAGGGATTCAAGAGGGGAACGAGTCTGCATCCATGCCTCTTGAGTGTGTCGGGGTGGCTGGGGAAGCAACATGTCCCCTTGTGCCCCCATGTCCCAGCCTAGCCAGGTGTCCCCTCTAATGCCACTGTGCCTCTCTCCTTGCACAGAAAACTCAGTGGCAGCTAAATCGGGGGGCTGCTTCCCTGGAACGGCCACAGTGCATCTGGAGCAAGGCGGCACCAAGCTGGTGAAGGACCTGAGCCCTGGGGACCGAGTGTTGGTGGCTGACTCCGAGGGTCGGCTGCTCTACAGTGACTTCCTCACCTTCCTCGACCGGGAGGATGGCTCCCACAAGCTCTTCTATGTCATTGAGACGCGGCAACCCCGGGCCCAGCTGCTGCTGACGGCCGCCCACCTCCTCTTCGTGGCTCCCCAACACAACCAGTCACAGACGGGGAACCCCAGCAGCCGGGCGCTCTTCGCCAGCCGCGTACGGCCGGGCCAGCGGGTCTATGTGTTGGGTGAGGGCGGGCAACAGCTCCTGCCAGCGGCTGTGCACAGCGTCTCGCTGCGGGAGGAGGCTGCAGGGGCATATGCCCCACTCACCGCCCAGGGCACCATCCTCATCAACCGGGTGCTGGCCTCCTGCTATGCTGTCATCGAGGAGCACAGCTGGGCACACTGGGCGTTCGCTCCCTTCCGCCTGCTCCAAGGGATGCTGGCTGCCCTCTGCCCCTACGGCTGGGGGGCCTCCGTGGGTGCCCCCCCCACCCATGGCATCCACTGGTACTCTCGCCTCCTCTACCGCATTGGCAGCTGGGTGCTGGATAGTGACTCTCTGCACCCGCTGGGCATGGTGGGGCCATCCAGCTGAGAGCATCCTGCGCTGCCCCAGCTGCCCGCCAGCCTTCAAGGGAGAGACAGAGACACAGAGAGAAAGAGAGAGAGAAAAAAAAAAGAAAGGAGGAAACAAAAAGGAGAAAAGAAAAAAAAAACAAAAGAAAAACTTAAAAGAAAAAATAAATAAATAAACCCCATATTTTTAAAAGAGAGCACGGATTAAGACTTAAAAATAATAATAATAAAATAATAATAATTAAGTAGGACAGTCCAAAGTAGACTTTAAGGGAAACAAAGACCCCGGGAAGTTCTGTTCCATTTAGTTTATAAATATATATATATTTTTATTTGTTCTTTTGTTTTGTTTGTTGTTTTGTTGTTTGTTTTTTTTCTTCCTCTCCTGGATATTTATTTCTTTGGTATTTTGAATAGATGTTTTAAATGATATAAACCGGACCTTCAAGAGCCTTAAATAGTTTCTTTGATAATTTATTATCATGTGAACTGTACTCACAGGGGAAAAAATTATTTTGTGAGGCCAAGCAAAACTGCGCAGAGTCTATTTTTCTACATGTCATATGTGTCCTGACTTTCAGAAAGCAAAATTCTGTACTTTCCCATCTCTCCATTACATTGATCCTTCATTTCAGCAAGTCTAAAAAACAAGCAAACAAACAAACACACTAAAAAGACAAACTTCATGGGGGTCCGTAAATTATATTTTTATACACAGAATTGTAAATTAGATTTTTTTGAGAGATCAATACTTAACTGAATCACATTTCGTTTTTTGAAATAGTGTAAAATATGAGAATATATTATTTTAATTTAAATAGTTTCAAATGTAATGTCATTTTCTGTATTGTTTTCCATGTTTTGCTTTGTAAAAACACCATTTGGCCACGTTCATGGAAGTCGAGACTGTTACACAAACTTTTTATTTGCAAAAACCGTAAGAAACTTTGTTATTTTTAACTTCAAAAAAAAAATGTATTAGAAAATAATATTTTTTAAAAAGCGCACATGGCGGCAATTCTTGACAATGGAGACGGTAGTTTGTACAGAGGGGAGAAAAGGATGTTTTGCATTAATAAATTGAGAAATAACTGCTGTAAATTTACTAAAATGTATTTTTGAATATTTTGTAATAGTTTTAATAGTTTTATAGAAATAAAAATGTGCCATGCACAGTCTGGTTAGCATATAATAACTAAGAGTTCCTGGTGCATCCCATTTTTTTTTTCCTTTTTTGCTTATTGGTTTAGGAAACATGATGCCTAAAGAACACCCATTATTTTATTTAGATGTGTTGCTTATAACTTTTCATTTTGATACTTTAATTAAGGCAATGACTCCATCACATCCGCACCTAACCTGGAATCTCTTGTACTAACAGTAGAACCTCACTTATTTGCACGAGCAGCTGGGCACTGTGGTTTCCCTTCAGCGGAGCCCTGGCTCCCCATCTGTGCTCTCCTCTTCCAGCTTCACTCCCTGCTCTGTGTCCACCTCCCAGTCTGGGCCAGAGACTGCAGATGGCT
The DNA here is from genome assembly GCA_013401355.1 of Ceyx cyanopectus. Classification (NCBI taxonomy): domain Eukaryota; kingdom Metazoa; phylum Chordata; class Aves; order Coraciiformes; family Alcedinidae; genus Ceyx; species Ceyx cyanopectus. Next base: position 26,807 of record VYZU01028613.1, read on the forward strand.
CAAAATTGTTTTCTGAGGGTGTTAAATGAAGTTTGCCTTTGAAGCATATTAATCTGAAGGCAGCCGCCTGCCTGCACCTTGTTGTGGCACTGGGATTTTAATCGGCTTTAATTTGGGTGCCAGGAAGACGGAAATCTGGGGGAAAGACAGCGGTGAATCAATTGGGATTCATGTGGCTGATTCTGGAAGGAGATGGCCATGAGATTGCATGGGCCAACTTGCTTGAGTAACAATGTGGATCTTGGTGCCACTAAGAAAGGAACAAAACACTCTTTGCAAAACAAAACAAAAAAGGGATAAAACTTTGTTCATTTATTCTGAGAGATGCTCTTTAGCTGCAACGCACCCGAGTTGGTCCAGAGCCATCGATGTGTGACATACTAGAGATGTGTTTTAGAAGCCAAGTGGTGGTGCTGGTGCTGCATCCCCCTACCTGGTTCAGCCCCAAGCCCCGCCAAGGGGCTCATCCTCGCCTGGTGCCGATGAGTGAGGTTCTGCTGTGCTGTGTGCTCCTCCCTGGAGGGTTTCCAGGATCCCATTCAAAATGTTGCAAAACACCGTGTGTGTGTGCGCCTGCGACAGGACCGTGCCGGAGGGGAGCTTTCCTTGAATGTCTTCTCACCTTTTCTTCAGTTTCCATTACTCACCAGTCTAGGATGTTCATCTATCTTTTACTCCAGAAACAGCCACATCCTCCACTGGGATGGACGGCAGCTCCAGGTGGACTCTCAGGATGTCTTCACCTGGGGCCACCTCCAGAGAGCATAGACCGTGCTCTTCCATGCTGAAAGCCTGGGAGCTTCCGCAGCAGTGCCAGGAGGTGGTGGATGAGCCCCAGGCAGGAGCACCCCAGTGTCAAGCCCTAAGAGATGGATGTGGTCTCTCCTTCCCAGCAGCTTCTAGTCCAGGGCCACTTCCAACCACAGAAGCTCGGAGTGATGAGACTTCGGTGTGACCGCTGGTGTCCTGTAGCGCCCATGTGGACTGCCAGGATAGGAACCAATCCACCCTAAAGCCCATGCAGTGTAGGGCATCATGGGTGACTGTGGACTGCCTGGTGGTTTCTGGGGACCTGCTGCCTACCCAGCCTGGGACTCTGTTGCCTGTGTCTTTGGGGTCAGCTGGTGAATGGGGGGCTGCAAACATGGCTGGTGTGGGGCATGTAAAAATGTGACTGTGAAACAAGTGCATCTCTGCTGTAAGAGTCTGGCCTTCTTACAATGGTGTCTGGGCATCTCAGCTCTCTTACTTCTGTCTCTGAATGGCAGCTGGCATTTTGTAAAGTCTTTACACTCAAAAAATGACCATGTTGGGGCCAGAGCTTTATATCTGTTTATCCAGAGGTAAAGTGGTGGAGGTGTTAGGGATGTTAGCGATCAAACTTAAAGCCATGGGTTTGGGGTCTTTGGTCTAAATCCTAACTGAGATGAAAAACCCACATCTGTCTTAGAGCAGGCATTCAATCTTCACTGAATGCCAAGACAAGCTCAGAGCTTTGTGGTGTGAGAGAAGCTAAGATGCTGTTATCAACCTGTTTCACCAAGCAAATAAATACTGTGCCGTGTTCTCCATCGCACGTACTTTGGGTGACTGTGCCTCCCTCCAACAGTGTATTTATTACCTCTCTTCCTTCAGCTCCTCATGTCTGCATCACCCCTCCATGGTATGCATTAGAAATGCTCCATTAGATGGACTGACCCAACCTACAGCTACAGCTCTCGTATGAAGGATGTACTGTCATAACATTGTGCAAAACGCCTAGGAGATGTCACCGTCCATTTTCAGGGTTCGAGTTTGGCAATAGTTTGTATAAAATGTATACATAGTGGTGGCTACAGAATAGTTTATGACTAAATACATATCTATTACTGTTAAGATAATGTATAAGAATGTACTTGAAGCTATTATCCTTGTGCTCTGTTGTCTGAATAATTAAAGAAATTACAGAGACTTCCTGAAATGTCTGTTATGTGACAGCATTCCTATTGCACACTCCCAGCTCTTCATTTTTTCCCCCCGTGACACTGAAACGGGGTGTGGGGACCCCAGCTCTCAGTCCTGTGGGATTTGGCACAGAACTCTTCAAACATGGCAGGAACTGTACCTGTGCTGCTTCATGTGATAGTGGCAACCTCCCTCTTCTCCCACCTAGAGCTACACAGACAGTCTATCATTTACCTGTGAAATACCTCATGGCTCTGCAAAGCCAACTTATTTGGCAAGGTTTTGTGGGGAGACATAGATGCCCTGATGATCAGCCCAGCAGTGGCTACCTGTCCTTCTCAGCCTCGCACATCCAAGATAACATGAGAAGAAACCATAATGAGACTAGGCTAGTTCATTTTTATCTGACTGGTCTTTCAGGCAGTGCTTCCAAAGGGAAGCTTGGATGCGTCAGTAAGAGGATCACACGCACAATGCAATTAAAATCCAAGTTAAGTACTGGAGTAAATCAGGTCTTTCACACCAGGTAGTGGTGCCACAGCCAGCAGCTCTTTGTGCCCTCACATAGGAAAGTTTGCTTAGCTATATCTTTTTTTAATATATATATATATATATGTGCACATATATGTGTACATATATAATATTATTATCCCTATATTAAGAGCTCAGCATATCCTACCAGGCTATAAATATGTTTACATTGGCCCTCCCGAGCATTTCACATCATGCTGAGGTTGAGCAGGCGATGTAAATCAACCCAGTTAGGTGTTAATTGGGCAGCAGTTTTGCAACTCCAGTATGACATGTATTTCAATTACAGAGGGAAGGAAATCAGAAAGAGCATTTTATTTTACTCATTACTGCAAACCATAAGGGACCATTCGATTTCCTAAGCTTTTGAAATTCTCTCTTCAGCAGTTTCTGTCTTAAAACTAGTGCAAACTTAACTGAGAAAAAAAAAAGAAGTCAATTTTCCACATACAGAACATTTCAGAGCTTTGAATGGAGCAGTGTTAATGCAACCCTTGGCTACGCAGTCTGGAAGAGAAGAAAATCACCTTTAGAAAGTGAATCTTTACAAGCGATGGGATTGTTTCCAATTTTGATAGGAGCAGGATGAGTCCTGCAGGCCCTGTTTATGCCAAGATTGTTAAATACAATTTTTAATACTTTGCATTTGGGGTGTTTAGGCTTACGTATTTAAATAATTTTGGTTTTCAGGAATGAAGAGACTAAATTCAGGAAATATGAGTTTAATAATCCTATCCTGGTTCCAGTAAAATCAAAAACATCGTCCAGAGCTGATCCGGGTGCACAGGGGTGCTGTTACCTTAAAGCCAGTGTGGGACCCTATGTAACTTCTTTTCCCTCCATTTTTAAGAGAACAAGACGGCTCTTTGGACAAATATTGCTGCAAATCAGGAGTGAAACCACAAGGTCAGGGAATGTGTTTGGGGTAAAAATATTTGTTTTGATGTCCTGTGACCTAAATGTGAAATAAATATTAGATTTGCTCAGTTTGGTGTAAACAAATGTCTGTTCATATTACTGAGGAGGAGAGGTGACAAGGGATGCTCTGTATGGCATGACTGCAGAGGGTCCCTTGGCCACCAGACTTGCCTCTGGATGCTGCCCAAGGGCAGGAGGGCTTGGACGTGGGTGGAGGAACAGGGATGTCATGGGAGCACCATGTGCTTTTTGCAGCTCTGTCCAGCTCGCTCAGCTCTGGGGATGGCAAGGGGACCCCTTCCTCACCCCATCCCTGAGGCAATGCTCACCTGGACCAGCTCTCTGGAAATACCCTAATGTGTCCCTTGAAAAGGGAATGTACTCACAGGAAAAATATACTTGGGAACACTGTATTGTTCCAAGTAATGAGTCTTTTGATGGCATTTGCTACAAGAGAACTGATGATAAATCTGTATGCAATTACAGCTGCTTCCTTTTGGTATCAGGCACTATGTCACAGACCTGCCATAGGTTTTTGCTGAGTGGAGGAAGTTTCTTTTACAAGCAGAGTATAGCTCAAGGTTTGGCCTCTTTGGAGCATTAAAATATGGGGGTTTTTTTCCAGCAGTTTAAGCTGGAAGGTGTCTTTGATAGTCCCAGCTTCAACTCTGGTATATACAAGACCAGCTCCTGTCTGGTGCCACTTGTCTCCAAGGCTGGAGCCACCACTCATCTGGGTAACTAGTGTTGTTAAATAAGATAGTATTTTGCCTAAATATTGCAGTATCGCCTTCCAAGAATCTCCCTATATATTATTCTTGCATTTCTTCTGGGGGGAAAGAAACCCAAGAGTTAAAATAAAATTAATTTTAAGAAATCCCAGGTTCAAAATCTGGGATATTCAGATCTGAGCTCTGTTTCTACTCCCACAGCCCTCACCGAGCAGACAGCTGAAACATTACTCAGCCACTTAACCTCTTCTCTGCAAGTCAATCCCGTCCTGTTTTCTACAGCAGTAAGCACTGTTTTTAATTATTAGACTGTGATGAATGCAAATAAATATTAGTCTCAGGATTGCTCATGAACAATTCTCTTGAAATAGTCACCGGTTTGGTGTAAGCTTTGTTGGCTTTGCCAAATGATGCCCTTTCTACTCTGCAAAGTTTTTCTAGAAACAGGAGGGTAATGTGTGTACAGTATCGGACAAGTCTGTTCTGGCACAGTATTTGTATGAATAACCATTTTGTGCTAACACCAGTGGAAGCTACGGGGTTCACAGGCATCAGAAAGTCCAACTGCCATTCAAATATTTGCAAATAATGAATCATGTGATCCCACAAATAACAACAAACCAACGTGGTTGCTTTCATTGAGGAAAATGATTATGAATCACTGTGTACCGTGGGCTCCATCCAACAACCACCAGCGTCAAAAAAAGTCTTTCCACAACTTCAAACAGGCAGGGAACTGATCTGTGTTTGCTCAGCTTTAGTTGGTGTATCCCTTGATTTCGTATTGCATGATTAAATAATAGAATTTATCAGGCAAGCAGGAATTTCCTAGAGCAGCCAAGAGTGGGCAAATGTCATCTCCTGACTGCATATGTGCAGCTCCCACTGATGTCAGTAAGGTTATATATGGGCAAAATGAGGTCAGGCTGTGTTGTCCTACTTTACGTGCCCTGTGGTATTACACTCAATTAAGTTTTGTCTCCCAGGACACAGCCTCCCTCCCACTTAAGTCACCAGGAACTTTGTCACTACAAAGCAGTGCAGGAGAAGGCATGAAATACTAGTCTTTGATCTAGAGTGCAATAAGGTTTAACTTAAATATTTAGGGGCATGCAGCTGCACCTTTAAAAAAGAGACTAAATTCAGTACAAAAAGGAATAATCCATGAGAGCCCAATGTGAGGTATCTTCAGGAGATGGTTTGCCAGCTCAGGTACAGCCTTGCAGAGCATAGTGGCCTCAACAAGACCTTCTTCTCAGGGAAGCAGGGCATCTTCTCTGAACTCTGCCAACAGCTGCCCACGGTTCCTTGCAGAAAGATCCTCAATATAATGGGCAACACTTTTTAGGCAGTGCAGGATAGTCAGCCACATCTTCTGTGTGGGTGACCACATGCCAGACTATGAAAATACTAACCAGTAGTTATGAAGTAAAACTATAAATATCTGTAGGAGTGCCAGCTGAAGGAGAAAGCAGGAAAAAAATCCTTCATTAGAGACAAACAAGTTGTTGGAATGATGCTGTGCTTTGAGGGAATGGTGTTTGGTCCTTGTTTCTTTGATGGGGTTTCTTCTGATTTTGAGCTTGTTGTGTCTCTGCCTCCATCAGAGATGTACAGAAATAAACCTCTGAGGATAATTTTCTATGACCCATGTGGTCTACATGATGAGAAACACAGTGATTCAGATATCATCTACTGCCTGTCACTCTGAAGGTTCTTTGAAACATGATGAAACCCAAGGACAATCCATAACTTTTACATGGCAACCTATTTCAAAGCCCTCTTATTTACATATTGGTTAAATAATCACATATAATTTTTATATCTCTCACAACTGACAATATTAGGCATCTTTTTATGTAAAATCAGCGTGTTTCTTATGGGATTTTAAAGTCCATTCAAATTACCTTTGGAAAGAAGGACAGACAGCTGTTTTTTTACATATTAAACTTTGCACTGCACAGTAAGTCACAAGAAGGACTCACAAGGCAATAGTCAGCTCAAGACTAAGACACAATTCTGGCCTTCAGTTTGGTTACCCCTGAAGTAGGTACACACTGGTTGGCTAGAGTAGTCTGAGTGGACAAGATCTCCATGGACTAATGAGGTAACTGAGTCACCAAGTGCTTACATAGACACCTGCAGTTATGTGTCTGAATGCAGGTGTTCTAACTTAGAGCTGAATCCTGCCCAACATGTCACTTCAGCCCTCTGTTTTCTGCAGAGGATTCCCATGGGGTGCTAGGTTACATTTGGGGCATCCTTCATTCATCCAGTAGTCATGGTGAGGGGCACATATAGACTTCCCATAGCTCTGCAGAGTGCCAGAACTCTGGCCATTGACATATTCATCCCCTTCTCTGAGTCCGCATTGGGGTAAGCCCAGTGTAGTCCAAAGACAGCTTTCTCTGGGGCTGGTCCTCCATTGTGGATGATCTCAGGACTTCAGAGCAGCCACAGACCTCAGTGCCACTCTTTTCAAGAGCAAGGCACGCTTGTTCAGCCTTGCCTGCTTGGTATAAACATTGTGCACGTACAGTGTAGTTAATTAAAACTATTCCCACTAAGTTTTCCCCTGGGGGAAGGAAGGGAGAAGAGGTAGATGCTCATGGGAGGTGTTCATCACATTGCTTAATGTGATCTGGAGGGGCACATACAGTGCCATGGGGATAAGAAGCTGCAGAGGGCTGAGGGAGCACTGTGGAGTGCATGGAGAGCTGTCCCTGGAAAGAAATTTCCCTTACTTTGTGCACTGCCAAATGGAAGAAGTGGTGTGTTCCTAGGGGACAAGAGACCAAGACCATCCACTGTCCAAGGTGAGAAGGTATGGATGGAGAATTGCCCTGACACCTGCTCAGTCTTGACTTCTTTCTTGGGACCTTTTGGGATCTCAGAAACCTTCTGTCCTTCAGAGCCCAGTTTTTGGGAAACTCATGGAAAGGAGAGGAAAACTCACAAGCACCAGGGTGTGGACATGGCATAGCCAGGTCTGCATGCTGGTGCTCAGTCTTGGTGACTCAGTCCTGATTCCAGGAGCCGTCCCAGACGTCAGACACAGAACAATCTACAATCCTCCTTCCCGCTTCTCCTGAGTTACTCATAGAGAGTAACTCATTGTGGTGTGTGAATGCGAAAGCAAGTGCTCCATGCAACCAATGCTGTGACATGCAGGGATGTTTTCTACCTCTGGGAGAGATTTGGTTCCCAGGCATGAAGGCAGGTGTCCTCTGTGTTGAGCACAAGCCCTTCTGAAGTATTTTCCTTTCAAATCAGCTTTGGTGTTTTTGTTTTGTCAGTGCTGAGCAGCTTGGCAGTGAGCTGGTGGCACCACCATGAGAAAGATGTAGCCAGTGTGATGGCTGGGTGACAGTGATGCCTTTTTGGAGGGGCATGAGCTTTGGCATGGGTTCCTCACCTGGGGCTCAGGCATTTGTGATCCCACAATGAGAAGACTCATCAGGCTAGGGGGTCAAGCAAGCCCATATGTCCAGAATGAAAGAAAAGGTGAATTTCATGCTATAGCTTTCCAAGGAAACAAATTGTCTCTTCCCAAATGTAAAAGAAATCAAGTTTGGACTCCCCTTGAAGTGTCTCTTTGCAACAGGAAAACATTACACCTGCTCATAAGATGTTCAGGTTTAGGGGTTTTTTTTTTTCAGATATAAAAGAAATGTCTGCATTTTGGTTATCAACCTAAGATGGGAATGAAACACAGATAAATATTATTTAATCTTTGGGTATAATAGAATAAGCATCAAAATTAGACTATCTTCTTGCAGATTCATCCATCAGAGATATTCTTTTCCTGTTTATAGGAATCCTGACAGGACAGAACTGTTTATTGGGAGTTAAATAATGACATCTGTTATGATGAATATCAAATCCAGTGGAAGATGTTTCATATTAAAAAAGATACTCAGGGCCAGATTTCCTCTTGATGAATATAGGCACAGCTTTATAAACTTCTTCAAAGTTTCACTCTTTACACCAGAATAAAATTAATCCCAAGGATGAATAAGCAAGAATAAGCAAGAAAAAGCAAGTACTGTACACATGTGCAAAAAGAGTTTGCTTATACAAAAAATGTCTCACTAAAAAAAAGAAAAAAAAAAAAAAAAAAAAAGAAGAAGCAACAACAAAACCCCAGACCTTTTAAGACTTGTTCATTTAGGTGGAATCAAAGTGACCTCTAGTGATTCCCCGTTAACCATGCAGCTCAGCAACCAGCAGCACGGAGCAATAGTATACTGCTCTCTCATCTGGTATAAATGCAATTGATACCTGATTAAAGCTAAATTATAGCAATTAATGTATGTAACAAAGACCATTCTTCCAATTCAAATCCAAAATATTTTCCCAAACTCTCCCATTTCTTTTCATGCAAGTCGTGCGCTGTTAAGAGGATTGTTTTTATTAGCCCATTAAAAATAAGAAACACAATGAATTTATTAGTAACTTATCATCCATGTGTCTTCTGGCACTGCTGACGTGCTGTTCTTTGGGAATAGGCAGGATAGGAAGTGCACTAGATTTCTGATTTAACTCGTTTGTTCCTACTTTTTGGAATAGTCACAGGCTGATCACAAAATTATTCCCAGTTGTGCAGTGAATGTGGAGTGCTCCTGCAGGGCTAAGCCATACTCCTCCTTGGGATCAGATAGGCTGGACACCAGCAGAGAGATTTTCACCTCTGCAAGGTCATCTTTTTCCTCCCACACTATCAAGCTTAAAAAAAAAACCAAACCAACAAACCAACAAGCACAGAGAGAGGATATTACAATTCATCAGCGGTGGGGGGAACTAAAAATATATATCAGGCAAATTATGTTGGTTTACCATGAAAATCAATAGGAAAGCGGGTTAGAAATGGGATGTAATCATTCAGAGGCAGTGCAGGGGAAGCTCAGTCAGCAGTGAGATGGTTGCTTGCTCTGGCCTAATATTCCCCAGGGATATATCAGCATTGGGGAAGGCAGCAAAAATCATTGATTCCTTAGGCACAGGAGGTAGGGATGGGCATGAAGGAGACACTGAGCTCTGCTGAGACGTAGAATGCAGATATCCTAAAAAAATATATCTTATATAGAGGTGTCAATCTCTGAACTAAAACTAAGTGTAAAACAGGACACTATTCCTGGCAGAAGAAAATCACCCAACTGCTTCAGTGTCCTGTGTGTTTCAAAGAAGTTAATCTCCAGTCTCTGCTTATTTGCTTCCCTGTCTCCATGTCCATTAGAGACCATGTGGTTTGGCATCTGCAGGAAGAAGGGCAAGAACGTTGCTTCCCTCTTGCTCTCTTTTCTTGTTGCCATCTCTCCGTGATGCTCATGTTGAGAGCAAATTGTTGTTTGAATCCTTTCCAGTGCTGCTTTAGCATTACCTGTAATTTTGGGGGAGGCTCTGCTGCAGCTGCTGTAATGAAACATGCTCCCCTGTTGTGGTCAGTGCTACTTTCATCACCCACTTGCAATAAAGCTCCTTTCACCCCCAACCCCCCTGGATCTGTCTGCACCTTCCACTCTCACCAGCAAACATTATTTAGGACATTCCTAAGATATGTTTCAGGAGGATATCTCATGGAAATGTGAAGTTTTTCAGCTGGTGTCATTTGACTTTCTGGCTGTCCTGACCCTGGGGAGTCTGGGGGGCTGTTCTGCCTCTCTGGAAGATCCATGAGGTAAAACTGTGCCATGTTCCTAATAAGTGCTGCTCTCTGTTCCCAAAATGCTTAGGTTGCATTTGGATGCTGGACTGTTACTGTGAACCTGTGGTTTCACCTGCTGCCACTTCACACTCTTCTGACTTCAACCTCCTCCATCCTGGGTCATAAAACAACTAGAATGAATAAAATAATCCACATGTTTGTCCAGGATATAGCAATTAGCCAGAGAAGATGGATTTGCCATCAAATAACATACTCAGCTCCCAGAAAGACCCAGCCCAGGCTCTCTGCTCTGCCTGGGTTAAGCCTCTTTCAGAGCCATGTAACAAGTCCTGTCCACTGTTTTGTGTTAAGTCAAATACAACTATACCTGTGTTTGCTTTTAAGGCTTAGGGACTGAAGGAAAACATAGTTCTTTGTTGTGAGAATCAAAGCCAATAAAAGCAGTTAGGTAAGAAGCAGGGTGATCAATGTGGGATGATCTGGTTCTAAATCTGAACTGTCTTTTAAACCTAGATATCTTTATTGGTCTTGAACCAAAGCAGCATCTTTCTGTATTTTGGTTTATTTGTTTGCCAAAGAAACTTGCACATTTTATTAAGCTCCTTATTAATTTTATTTTCATTTTGGATAAAATAATATAAGTTTCATGGAAGGCAGCAGCTATAAAAATGCATTTTGTCTTGAAAGAGTCACTTTCTGGTAAAGAACCAGTTCCTTATTTTTAAATCCAGGGCTGTGATAATCCTAAATCCTCACAGAGCCTTTAAGTCCCAAACCTGAAAGCTGTAAAAATATAATGTATTTTATACATGCATGCTGTGAGTTTATTTTTCCAGCTAAGGAATGAGAATACAGAAGCTGGTTTCACTTTTGTGGTCTAATAGGTCAGCGCAGATTTACCATTTTAAACATGTGCAGCCATAAATACATCACAAAACAAATTGTTGCTGCTGCTGTGATCCAAACCCCAAATTAAAAACAAATACAAATTAGAAATCCCCTTTAGAAATCTCATCTGTCTAAAGCTGCTGAAATATCATCTTGATGACAGAACTTCTCAGATAACAACAGTGCATAGTAGTTGGACTTTTTGGAGTGTTTTTACTAAACCTCTTCTTTGTTTGTTTTGAATATCATAATACTTAAGAGGCATTTCTAAATTTATGACTCTGTGAGCCATGTGATTGCTTATGAATTTCAGATTGTTTTGGTTCTTTTCAAGTTGGCTTCCAGACTTCTATTTTTTTTTATTTTTTTTTTTCAGCAAAGATGTTGAGAAGGTGAACCTGAAATCTGGAAGACCTGGAGGAAAAAAAAAAAAAAGAAAGGTGGGGAGGGAAATTAAAATAAAATGCATTTAAAATAATCTTGTATTTCTGTCATGGTAAAGTTTGCACAGTTAAAGTTGGCATCAGGAGACAAGTCAAAAGGAGCACAGTGGAACATTTAAATTCTTTGATGCTGGAAGCTACAGAAAAGTGTAAACCAGCCAGCTGGACACCAGTCCAACCAGCAGGGCCTGTCTACAGGAGAGTAGATCACCCTTGTCCTCCACGGGCACTCATTGGAAGGAGGTGAAACGTGATGGTGTTGCATGTTTTATAAAAGGTTCACCACTGTCTGAAGGTGTGTTTTCCTAAGGAAAGTAGGTTTGACAACCTGTCCCTCAGAAAAGTTCTCATCAGATTTCTTGGGAATGAAAGCAATGCTGGAGTGCAGGAACAGAAACTACTCAAACAACCTGGAGGAATGAGAAGTGCATAATATGCTCCTGCAGACCTTTCACAGCTTTCTGTGGAGTTTTGTTTTTGCTGCCCTTGCACCCAAGAGTGGATTTAGAAATGCCAAAGGGAGGGAGGGAGAGGAGGGGCTAACACTGGGTCTGGGGAGGTCCCTTCTGCTCCCACCTCCTGATGCTGGTTTCCAAATGGAGCCAGCTTCCATGACTTCCCTTACACCAGAGGGGAGCAAGCCACAAAATGATAACAGCACAAGTCTCCCTGGCTCCAGCAGGGCTGCACAAACTGCCAAGCACATTTTGGGCCAAATGAAAAAAAAAAAAAAAAGCTTGCCAGCAAAACCTTGTGTTAAGTGAAACAACAATGTCCTGACATGCTACCCAAAGGCATTGAGAAGCCCTTTGGAGGTATTTTCACTAACAGCTACTCTCCCTGCATCTTCCAGGGCTGTGTCTGTGTTTTATCTGACTTTGTGATACCAATGAAGTGTTCAAAATGCATTTCCAGTCCTCTTTAGGCACTCTTGCACAAAGCAGAACCAGACACTAACATAATTGCAGGCAGATAGCACTCCTGGAGACAAGCTGGCAAGCCACTGAACAGCAGAGAAACCAATCTCTTTGAAGGTTTAAGAGGAAAATTGCCAAAAGTCAGGTTTTGTAGCTCAGCTTTGCATAGGAAGAAAAAAGAAAGATTCTTGAAACATCCAGATAAAGATGAAGCTGTTCAAGGACAGCTTTGTTCACCCTGCATAGAGGAGGGAGTCAAAGATAACTGAGGTATGACTTAAAAAGTACCTTGCTGTATTTTGCAGGAGAATGCTAATGTTGAACAGAGGAGGAAGAGTAAAATGTCTCATGGTAACAAGAGTATGTAGGGAAAATGACTGCTTCAACCATGGGAATTAAAATTGTTCTTTTATGCACTTCAAACAAGAAGCTTTGCTGCTCTCCATCCAAGAGCAAGAGGGAACCAACATGTGAGATAATAGATCCAGGAGGGATGATGTTAAACGTGCTCATCAGATTGGCTGTGTTGGCAGGTGACTGGACAAGTGCAAAGGTACAAACTCTCACTTGTGGTAGGGAGGAGGGAGCATGAGCAAGCACAGGACAGCTATCTTGACCCCAGCATAGCACAGGAAAACAGAACAGGTTTTAGATGAAAGAAGGGTCAAAGATAGCCAAACAGAAAATGGGATATCTAGTACCAGATTGACTGGAGCAGTTAATGTAATAAGGTTCTTTGATAAGTCAGCAATTTTATTTTTAGACAGAACAATTGATCTAAGAAGAACTTGCAATGATGTTACATTTGCATGTTACCCAAGCCCAAGAAAGTGGAAATAAATGCATGAGATGAAGGTTTGGCAATGAAGGGCTGTGAAGGGCTCACAGTGAAAATATAAGGAGGAAATAAATGGCTTTCCTCAAGCATTGATCATTTCACTCATCCATTTCCCTGGAAGAAAATTAGGAGTATACTGTGGTAGGTGACAAGAGTTGCCATGGTCTATAAAGGTGGCCAAAATGCTGATCAGGAAGCATGAGATGACCTTGAAATGATGTGAAAACAAATAATCAAAAGTGCTCCTTGTGCACATAAGGAGTAAAACTAGTTATTCCTATTAGAAATGGAAAGTAAGAGAGATTAATCCTTAGAGGTATTATCCACCTCCACATAACTTTCATGAATGTGTCATGACCATGAAAAAAGCTAATATTATACTAAGAGGCATCAGGTGAGTTATGTCCACCAGATTTAAGGGAAGCAGAGCATATGCATAGGAATGAAGGGATTTTGAAGTTGGAGTTTTTTCTTAGGATTAGAGTGAATCTGTTGATGACAGAGTTGTAGGAAGAAGCCCAGGGGGTTGTGAACATTGAAAGATGAAGGCTTGGACATGCAATCCCCTGCTTAAAGGTTGCTTCATGTACATTAACACTGATCAGTCACACCAGCCATGGAAAAATAAGCACTCAACAATACATCACATCTCTTCAGAAACTTAACAGGTTTCACAAATACTTTTATAGCTAATTTAACTTATTTAAAAACAGTGTTTAGGTCACACTTGTATGTCATAACAGATTTTCAGTGCTGACAAGCCTATAGGCATAGGAGTAGCTGTTAAGAGGCAGAGAGATGCATAGGTCACACTGAAGATATCCAGCCAGAGTTGGTGTGCAGAGCCACAGCCCTGGACAGGATGCCTAGCTGCGATGTCCAGATGAGATACCTGGGAGAGCTCACTTATGGCTCATGTTATTTTTGGTGGTTCTAGTGAAAGGGCTGGGTTAGGAAGTGAAGTTATGACCTCTATGGTCACATTCCAGCTCTGCTCCTGTCCAGGAGCATTCTCTCATCGCAGAATAGTGCTCAGGGCTCAAATTTGTGCTGTTCCTGCAGAGAGAAGCAGTACACTGGTCAGAGCAGAGCCTGGTTTCTCCTCAGTATGAAGGGATCTTTGCCTGGCTAAACCTTCAAGTGCAAAAAACCCACCGTAAATGTCTGCCCCCAGCCCTGGGCAGATCTCTGTGCTCAAGCAGCATGCCAGCCTGTCCTGTGCCCTGCCCTCACCACAGGCTGCTGTGGGGCCTGTCGAGCCTGGGCAATGCCCTGGAGCAGCTGATGGAAAGAGCTGAGACTGCAAACCCTTAATTAATTAAGATGAATTTGCATGTTGTGCTGGCACTTTATATTTTGTTAGATTTGCTGGGAAAGGTGCTGTCAGGGTGAGCACAGGTTCTGTATCGGAGCACATGGAGCTGGTCTCTCTGCTTTTCCCCCCCCTCTACATCTTTCCAAGGACTGATGGGCCTGGCAGTGGGGCTGAGCATTAATGGGCTCTCCAACCCTGTCGGGAGCTTCCAATCCGACTACATAACAGGAGGCCATTTAAAGGCAGCCAAAAGGAACCAGGGAGGGCAAGGGAGCGGCCGGGGCCCTTCCCATGTCGGGAATGCAGGTAGGTGAGTCACAGCCCCACTGCCCACTAGGGATGCCCCTGGAACCCAAGATGCTGTCCAGCTCTGCTCCTGTCCACTCTGGTTCCCAGCTGACTGTTTCTCAGAGTGAATTTCCTTATTTTCTCTTTTTAATATATCCACAGTTATTATTGAATCAAAACCTTCACTTTTTCATCTTTACTCCAGGTAAAAAAAATAAATTACAATTAACCTGATTCGGTTATGAGTTAATTCATTTAATCTCCAGGTACCCTTAGTTTTGAAATTAATACCCCTAAACCACTGCTAAATAGCATTCAAACTCCTCCTTTAATTATGTGTGTAATGAAGCTCATTTAGAAAGCAGCTGGCAGGATGGAGATCACATCACAGGCTTTACACCTCTTCCCCACTACTATCCCAGGCTCTTTTCCCAGGTTAGGCTGACACTTGGCACCCCTGCCCGGAATGCAGCTGTGACGGCAGCCCCGGGGATGCTCTGCCACCCTGCCCAGCCTCCCAGCACCACCTGCCCACACCAACACCCAGCCTAAAACCCGCCTGGCACAGCAGGCAGGGCCCGGGAATTCTCAACTTTGCAAAGACCGACCAGAAACAGCCTCGGTGGAGCAAATTTGCGGTGTGTTGCGGTTTTCGCCCCGTCCACCAGCAGGTGAAGAGGTGTCACTGGCAGCGATCGCTTCTCATTCCTCCCGCCTCTCCCTGTATTAACCCCTCTGCTGCACGCCGTCCGGGCTGCCCCATCCCCTAGACACTGCAGCTGAGCAAAGAGATTGAGTTAAACTGTTGGTTTCTGCTGGATCCTTTCTGCAAATCTGGAAGGAAAGGAGGCCGAGGAAGAGACTTTATCACTGAAAGGTGGTTGTAGTGAGGTAGGGTCAGTTTCTTTTCCCAAGTAACAAATGATAGGATAAGAGGCCTCAAGTTGCACCGGAGGAGGTTTAGATAGGATATTAGGAAACATTTCTTCACCTAAGGGGTTGTCAAACACTGGAAAAGGCTCCCCAGGGAAGTGGTTGAGACACCATCCCTGGAAAAATGTGTAGATGTGACCTGGTTTAGTGGTGGACTTGATGATCTTTTCTTAAATGATTCAATGATTCTACAACTCTATGTACTTTGGTTTCCTACCTGGAGGAGGGCTGTGAGCTGGGTAGTGTTCCACTGAGTCTTCCAGCTAAGTCCTTGCTTCCAGCATCAAGGAAGAAAAAGAAGCACCCAAATCTCTTGTAATTAGTTGCTGTGAGCAGGTTTCAAGCCTGGTTATGTCTCTGGCTCAGTTTGACCTAGAGCTTTTTCATGGCCCTTCCAAAATAGAACGTTAAAAATTATTCTCAGAGAACATTCTGAGGTATTTGGTATAAACAACGATGGTCTAAGCTGCAACAAGGAGTTCTGGGGGTCAGAGGGGGAGGGTGTTTCCCTAGGGTGTTTCCAATAATGGCACAAGGACAATATTCCTGTGGGAAACATGGTCTTGCTCTCCCTGACCTCTGACAGTCCCCAGGGAGCCTGGCAGCCCATCCACACACTACATGCCTCTTGGCACACCAGGTCCTGCCCAGACTCCTCTCCTGGCACCTCTGGGATTGGCATGACCAAGGAAAACTCCAGCACAAACAACACCACATTCAGCATCACTCCTCAGGGGCCTAACAATAGCTTCTGCCCAGCCTATTGCTCCATGTGTGTCCATGTGTTCCCATCATGAGATCTTACTGTAGAGACAGAAGGAGGGAAACAAAGGTAGGCATTTTAAAAATGGAACTCTAATTCACAAAATGATTTAGAGAGGGGCTCAGGCTCTTCCTGGGATGGAGGGATCCCTTCCCAGGTGGGCTGGTGCTCCATACTGCCTGTGCTAGAAGAGGCAGCACAAATTGGAAGGGGGTTTAGGAGGGGAGAGGGTGGTGCTCTTCTGGTAGAGGAATTTATCCTTATGCCTGTGGGAATTGCATCATGAATTGATGGTCTGGGGATGGGCAAAGGTGTGGTTGAAGGACATATACCAGACTTAATTATTTAACTTTATGAGGTTGAGGAATAAAAAAAAGTCCTTGCACCATCATGCCCAGCATGAGTCCTTGCAGTCAGGGCCAAAAATCACTTTTTTTAATACCTTCTAGAGAGCTGGCATCTGTTGTTTGCTCTGTCTCTCACACGGGCACATCCTCCCTTAAGATACACTCACCAACACAAGGCAACTAAAAAAAATCTGAGGACCTTTGTGAAGCTTAGTCTCCTGATCCCTGGGGTGAGCACTGCCTTCACCTGACTCTCCACACTGCTGCCCTCTCCAGCCTGTAAAAAAATGCACTCATCATTTCTGTTCTTTGCAATTGATTAGGAAAGGATAAAAAAAAAGAAAAAAAAAAAAGGTGCTTTTAGATCTAATGCACATCTTTGCAACAAGAAACACAAGGGCTCTTTCTTTGAAACATAAAGGGCTAAGAGACACTCATCAGTTTTAATCAATAATGCAGGGAATATTTTGTCTCTGGGCTCACCCCTGCAAGAAGATGCTCTGTCAAGATTTTAAACCGCCCTGGGACCAAAGACAGGAGAGATAAGCTGAGTCACTGAAGGATATGACCCCGTGAAAGGAAAACCTTAGTGCAAGATGCATGTGAGGGGTTTAAGCCACCAAGACACAAGCATAGAAACTGCTGGAAAGGATCCTGCCTTCTCCCGGTACAGCCCCTTCATCAGCAGCATTCAGTGTGAGGACCCATTTCACCTCTCTGAGAGGGGGTAATTACTTCTTGTCAGTTAGACTCAATCACTGAACTCTAAACAGCTGGTGGTAGAGAACCATTTAGCCTCATTTACCACCATGATAGCCTTTTAGCTCTTCCACATTTCACACGGTCTCTGCCATTTTGCCCATAAATTCTCCTTCAAGGAAAAAAAAAATCATAAAAATTTATGAGGGGAAAAAAAAAGCATAAAACAGAGGCAGCTAAGAGAAAAGGTACTAAAATTTTCAAATGAAGATGAGGTTATGTACCCCCAGCTGTTTGAAGTGCAGTGATTGAGGGTCTCGCTGATGAGGGATGATTACATTCCTCCTCCTCCTCACCCCCATTACAGGAGACATGCATCCTCCCTCTGGATAGGGCTGATTAATGGTGATGCAGAGAAGATCTGGGAGCAACCACATCTTTCCTGTTTTGAAGCAACCCATGAATTTTCCTGACCTTAGTAGATGAAAACAAGCCCTTTCCAATAAGCAGCATCTTTAAACAGTCTAAAGGTTTATAGAAGTAGGTACTGCTGGCATCACTTTGCAGAGAGGCAGAGAAAATTTGATTTTTTATATGAATATACAAAGAAATTATCTCCTCATTTGATTAAATGAGGTTTGGGTTCCAGGATGCAAAATCCAGGCTAGAAATAGAAAAGGATATATTTACAATGGAGGGTCTCTGAAACAGTACCCTGAGATTCACCAACTAAGTTATTTCCCTGGGACCTAGATTTTGCATCCAGCTATTGTTTGCCTAAGTCCCAGTTTCAAAAATAATAATGTTAGTGATTATAACAATGGGTTTTTTTTAAAGCAAATGATAGGAGGTGACAGAATAGCAGGTATCAGGGCTGCTGAATATCTGTAGAGCAATACTAAATCCATCCCAGAGCAAATTCATAGCAGCTCCTCTGTTTATGATTAAAGACCGAAGAAATAAGGATTCAGATGATGAGTGTTCAGAATGTTATTTGCATTTTGATTTGCTATCAACCTCTCTTAAAGTCTTAGATTTTGGAAATATATTGCTTTATTTTAACAATTAGACTATGCTAGTGAACTAGATTTTGTCTGCGTGCAGACCTGCTGCAAGCCAACAGTACTAACATAAATACTACCCAGAGAGCACTCATACCAACTCAGGACCATTTTGCTCTGTACAGCATTTTATACTTGAGAAAGTGCCCAAACTCCTTGTGATGTATCTTGGAAAAAACAGTTTGAAGACCCCAGTCTGTTCTGTGATGAGGGCTGTGAGAGCAGCCAGGCATCCCAACCCTCTGAACACCTTTTGACAGCCAAACAAATGGAAGAGCTGCCTTTTACCTTGTCCTTTGGTGCTCTTAATTAGTCCTCAAACCCTGCAGAACAGGATCCATGTTACTAAGGCTGTGGAAGGCACAGAGAACAATGTTGTACCCCTCACTCACTGCATAGATGCATGAAGGAGTCTCCAAAATCCCTCTCCCTCTGTCCTTACTGGCTTTGCTGCAAGTGGAGATTGTGTGATGCTGTACAGGAATAGCTAAGTTTCAGAAGACACAGCTTGATTTGTTTGCAACCCAAGGAAACAGGGCTCATAAAGGCTGCTGGACTATTTAGTTCATCTTCATGTTGTTCTTAAAATCCTTCTTAAGGAAGTAGAATCCTTTTGCTAGCAATTTACTGAGAAGTGGTTATTAATTAGCCAATGATCAGTGGGATACAGGACCAGAATCAGAAGAAATGGAAATGCTCAGCTCCCCAGTCCTCTGCAAAGCACCCTCAGTGCTGACTGCATCTCCACAGAATGATTTTCCTTTATTTTTTCACTGGTTGAAGGCATACCTTCCCCTTGGATCTTTTTGGAACAGCACAGATGGGTGAAAATATTTACTGTACATTCAGCAGTTACCAGAATTGACATTTGAAACCAAGGAGCAGTGGCACCGTGGGACCAGTCAATTCTCATTGAACCCATCTAAAGATGTTTTCTGTAGCTTAAGCTCTGGTCTTTGAAATGCTGAATGTATAGAGCAAAAGCAGCAAAAATCTTTTGATAGCTGAACCATTCAAAAAAGCTTCCTAAAATAAATATTCTCAGGGGGGTTCTACTTAGAGCAGTAGGGAGGTGGTTGATTGTGTTGCTATTTTGAAAACCAGCACTAAATCTTCATACTGTGCATACACACACTGATAGTTCAGTTCTGGAAGTGCCAGTGCAAATTAACCCATCCATCCTACAAAGGCAGTTGTCTTTTTTCTTTAGCTAACCACATCTGTAGATCAACTAACTGCAATTAATTCATTGCTCTTTTTCTTTTCCCAGTGACTCTTAGAGCAAAAATCCTTATTTATTAACAACAGAGTGCATGCTCTTGCACTCTGCAAGATTAAATTTAATCTCACCTCTATTTTCTAATTCTCTAGCTCATTCAATTCCTCAGATACTCTGATCCTCCTCCTCATCTGATCCCTCCCATCATGCTTTTCCAACACCCTTGATGAGTGCACTCCAAGTCTTCCGGCCCAAATCATTACAAATTAATTAAGGTCAATCAAGACCAATTTTTGAAACAATTTGATTTTAAAGGGTTATTTGTACATCCCTTGGTCACTCCCTCTCCTTCCTTTCAATAAGTAGGGCTTTTTTCCCCATTGATTTTCTCCTTCACTTTGCAGTTGTCAGCCTTTTAATTCTCCAAGTAAAACACTGCATGATTCCTGAAATCTTACAAAACCCCAAGTTCATCAGCAGGACATTTCAACTTTAAAGATCAGACAGATTTATGTGTCCAATCCTAACCTGTGCTCTCAAAGAGAGCTTGTTTTCCTCCTGTACTGTGCAGTGGTTAACCCGTTCTGTTTATTGCAGGAGTGGACTGATGTGGTGATGCTCAGTGATGCAGCAACTTCATGAAAACACAAAAGAATTTCAAATTGGACATCAAGTGACAAGAGAGGAAATAATGATAAAGATCAAGTTTTATTGACAAATGTTAGGTACAATAAATATACGTACATGTTGACATTGGAAACATGGAATTACATGGAAAAACCTTTGTACATGAGATCGTGTTTGCGCTTCCATTTTTACATTCACTTAAATAGTATGACAGAGATCTCCTATGCCAGTGGAGGATCTAGCATGGAGTTTAGTGTTACATTCAAGAAATGAGCTGCAAACAGCTTGTGCAGATGATGCTGCAGGAAACATGAGGCAGACGAACCCCCAGTGGAGTCAGTATGATACAGTCGGCTGTTGAACTTACATCCTGAACTGCTAATGAACAAACTCTGCAATCCAGATTAGAGCAATACATTTGAAGTGATTCTCAAAACACCCAAATATATACAGTGTTTAAGACTTTACAGGTTAGGAAGGATCACATTCAGTAATAGTAATAGGAGGTAGAATTGTGTCGACAGTGGTCATGTTGCTACGTGGCAATAAAAAAAGAAAAAAAAAAGTGCTATTACTATCACTGAATTCAAGAACTGAATTCCTGAAAAAGCAAAAAGGATAAAAGAGTTGTTAATCAGGTTTCTCTTGGTTTGCCAGAAATACTAGAACACATACATAAACATTTTAGTTCTCCAGCAGGGGTAAAACTGCAAAGCAAGACTGTTAAGTGACACTTCTCCAGTGCTTTGGGATGGGCAGCAGCTCCTAAAGTGTGACACCTGTTAAAGCAACCTCAACTTTAGGTACCAAAGTCTGTGAAGGGAAGAAGAGTGCAATGTGCTTTCAGGGTGGGAGATACAGGCTTAGGTATCCCCAGAAGAGCTGTCAAAACAGAAAATAGAGCGAAAGATTGAATGGAATGCACTCAGACAAGAAAAGGTCCAGAGAGAGGAGATGAACGGTGAGTGAAAAGAGCAGGAACATAACAAGGATACAAATATCCTCATGGGAATGGCAAATGAGATGGAAATGAGGAAAAACGTAGGGCAGAGGTAAAGAGTAACACAGGAAAAAAAGAAAGTGGACTTATTCTAAGGGTACTTTGTATCAATAAAAACTGTATGCAATGGTACGGAAGATAAGCTGTGAATAAATGAGTGTTAGCATCTTGTCTTTGCTGTACCTGTAAGTGAAAATGTGTATTAATTAGAAGTTTAACTGCTGAAATACATTTCACAGCCTGGGAAAGGAGTCCTGAAAAAAAAAAAGTTTGCTATTATTTGAATAGAAATAAAACTGTAAGGTTCCAGAGTCAGCCTGATAGGAAATAGGAAAAAATACAATGCATATTAAAAACCATTAGATGTACACAAAGAAAATCCTGAACCATTGAACAAACATGACATTAATACAGGAACATTTTAAATTGTCATCTTCCAAGTCACTACACACAACATGGCAATACAGCCACATTTCACTGTACACATGTTCTTTTACAAAAATATTCTTAATTTGCAATACCTTTCAGAGTTACTTATATGGCAAAAATCACTTAACCTGAGTGCTGTTAAAGGCAGTATCACCCGCTGAAAAACAGTGTGTGTATACAAAGCCCATTTCCAGTTAGTTTGAAAAACTCAGTGCATCCAACCAAGAAGTGAGAAAGCAACAAAGGCACCTAAAAGACCCAGCGAGGTTAACTTTCCCCTTGAGGTTTTCTTTAGTGCAATAAGGACCATACTTTCCACCAAAATAAGCATGGAAGTAGAAAATGGAGGTGTTTTAATTGAAAAGAAAAAAAAAACAGTCTGCAAAAAGCAGCGTTATAAAGAACAAAATGATCCTTCCCAACCATATTATACCAGAAGATGGTATACGTAAGGATCCAATATGAATCAGTGTTTTTGTACACATGACCCTGAGCTCATGTGGATAATAAGTCATCTCCAAGATTAAAAACCAGGTTACAAAAAAACCTTACATAAAATCCCTAGGATTTGATACTAACTGAAGATAAAATACTTTCAAGTATTCTTTTTATGAATTAATTAGAGGTCAAGGCACGATTTAAGGTAACATTGAAACAAAAGCCCTATGTTACCCTAAATGACCTTTGCTAGCTCTGTGCAATCTGTTCAGTATTGGTTTCCTTGACATTTAATTTCCCACCTGACATGCTGCTAAAAAAAATAAATAAAAGCACAAAAAATACTTAAGAAAAAAAAAGGTTTGTGTGTCTCTGAACAAAAACTCTTTGTTCTTTGACAGTGAACAGGTGAACCCAGATTTCTACCTTTGCTTATCAGGCCCCACATTAAACACAGCTCGACGCGCAGGACAAGAACAACACAATGCCACAGCAGAGAACAAAGCCAGGAGATCTCCCGAGTTAGACAAAAAACAGATTAAAAAAAC
Source organism: Ceyx cyanopectus (assembly GCA_013401355.1). Classification (NCBI taxonomy): domain Eukaryota; kingdom Metazoa; phylum Chordata; class Aves; order Coraciiformes; family Alcedinidae; genus Ceyx; species Ceyx cyanopectus. The sequence goes on from VYZU01028613.1 coordinate 49,349, forward strand.
ACACCCCCAAGAAAGGAAACCCCACCCCCTCCCACCCACCCCCTTGGGACGGGCAGTGCACCCACACACACAGGCATGGGGGTGTGCCCAGTGATGGAAAGCACCTATGTCAGCTTTCAGGGAAACTGCACCATTTCCAACTGAGCAGGTAAAGAGATGACAGCATGTTTTAAAAAAATATTAAAAATTCAGCACCAAGTAAAAGGATTTTTCTCATTCTAAGGAGCTAGATAATGTTAAGAAAATATGATGAAGACCCTTGAGGTCACTCGGAAATAACCTATAGTTTTATAAAAAAACCAAATCCAATCTCTCTATATCCTTGCAGTCGAAACCTACCACCAAAGAGATCTGCAAATCTGAAGTGAATCTTCAGATGTAAACTGGGAAATTGAAGAGACTTTACAGAGGGGGTGCCACTCTTCTTTCCCCAAGACACACTGGAGATGTACGTGGGTCAAGAACAATACCCGTGTCTCAATTTATTCTCCACCACTACTGAGAGACAGATGTTTTTAGGGCAGCCCCTCCAGCTAGGAAGATGCTATGGACCTGTCCCCTCCTGTCTAGCACCAGCGATCCCGAGCACATCGTCCCATCATACAGTAAATGTGATATATGTGCCACAGCAGTTGCTAACATTGTGATGAACCAACGTGTTACATGATCAACTTGAATTATGTGTAAACCCAAAATATCCCCAACTTTTGAGAACAATACTACACAACAGACCTAATTTACACTCTTACAGCACGATGGAATAAACCTAGAAACCCCATGGCTTGGTCTGACAATGTGCTGTATTTCCCCTCAAAAGTTAAAGGATAGAGATTTTTTTTTAATAAAAAAAAATTAGAACATTCTACTAGAATACCACAGATCATATGGCCAATCCAATGGCTTAGTCAAGGCAAAATATGATTAGTTATAATGTGAATTCTCCAGTGCTACAAGATGAAAACAAAATAATTAAAAAAAAAAAAAGCTGGCTCCACATAATCACCTACTGGAGTTGCCTACTAAAATTACTATAAAATTATGCTAATAAAAACTGTGAACAAATAATACACAGATCAGGATATATGTATTGACTTACTAGCATCTTTATAAAAATTTGAAGATATACACAAAAACACATGAACATTTATGGAACTGTATCCATTAAACTTAGATAAGACAACACAAAAAACTAACAAATAGCTAAGATGTGGTTGACTGTAAGCACTTTGAGTAACATTTTAATTTTAAAATGTCAATATTTACATACTACATTAAATGCCTTTTTTTTTTTCTTCCATTTTGCATTGTACTTTGAATGCACGAGAAAGAAAGAACAAGATAATGGTTGCAACAGATCTTCCAAGACAGTTAAGATGCTCAGATTTAACTATGTGCTGAAAGAGAACATGGCAAGAACAATTCTGTCTAGCTTTACCTCTACTTCCTTCGGGTTTTTTTGGGAGGAGACAACAAATGGATCTAAAGGAGCTGTATCATCCAAACTGATCATTGCCAAGAGATCCACTTTTAAGGTAGGATTTGACAACTAACAGAACACAAACTTTTTAACAAATGACTCATCTAATTGCTACTTTTGCTACTGAGTTTTAGCTTTTTTTTAAAAGATATTAGAGAGATATGGTGACAACACAGGGTGTGAGTATGTATGTGTATAATAAATGCATATAGACATACATACATAGAGTATGCTCAACATAAGATACCCAGGTAGTGCAATAAGCAGCTAAAATCACCACCAGACATCCACCTGTTCTGTCTATGCACCAGCAACTATCTACTGCAACCGCCTTAAAGAGGATGCATCTAGTAATTAAACAAGCATTGACTGTGTTGCCTCCTACATTTAAGCTGATCTGAGGCCATTTCATGCTTTTATTCAAAAGCCACACATTTGTCTCAAAAAAAAATAAAATCCAAACCAAACCAACCAATCAACAACACAAAAAAAACCCCACCCATAAAATCCCCCAAAACCCAAACAAAACAATTGAATAAAAATTCTTAAAAACTTAAGTTGGCTGAACCTCAGCCTCTTTGGGATGGATTCAAAACCCAAAGCAGGAGCATTTCTACAAACTTCTTTGACTTTTGAATCAAACCCATCTTCTTAGGCTCCAAGAAACCCTCTAACCCCAATAATGTTTGCTTCTGACAGGACAGCTGATCAACTGCAGATGTTCCTACTGCTGAACAGAGCTGCTGGCCTGGCTGGCGTTTGCATCTAACCCAGATTTCCAGACACATGCCACGGTTGCCTTCTCATTTCAGAGAAGATACTCCCTAACAGTGGGATGAATAACCTTTCAATGAACCCATTTTATAGTTAAGCATTTATTTCTTAAAAATAAAAATTACATAACCTGAGAGGGCAGTGTAGGGGTCCTAGTGCTCACCGTGTGAGGAGTTAAAGAACACAGGACAGATCACCCCACATGTCTTCAGTGTGGCTCCCACGAGGCACCTCCTATCTGAGGCTAATTCTTGGTCCTGGGCTTGGGTCTACCCTGAGGCACTAATAGCATTTTATGAATAGCAATTGTGTGGGTGTTATTAAATATGATGCATAAATGGGGAACTATACAGACTGGTGTAAAGCTCATGGCCATGCAAAAATTCTCATGATGTTACTGTGTCTCATCACTAAGTTGCAAAGGGGCTTATTCTTTCAATTTTATTCCCAGTGCAGTAATTCCAAAGTACCATCATATTCTGTATTATTTCAAAGAACAGTTTTACCTAGAGGACTTCTGAAAGTATTTATTATTCCATCATTATTTTAGTAACTTCAGTTCATTGAAAATCTGGACCAAAACTGTAAGAAAGCCAATTAGGTCTTTGTGACTTGGCTATCATTAAGTCTTTGAAAAAGAAAAAAAATATATACTTCCTTAGTTCATCCTTCCACATTTGGCATGACTATTTTGGACCCCATTCACAGCTGTTTTATTACATACCAATAGTATTCTTCTGTGGTCACTCAGATAACAAGCCTATAAGGTTTCTGTAAATCCCACTCCACTGCAAATAGCAGGTGGAGAGCTTATGAGTACTCCTAAAATAAAGGATGAAGCAAAAAGCTCACAGCCTAAAAACTAAGGAAATGATCATAAAAACTGGAATCCAATATAAAGATGACATTTTAATAAGTTTATTCAGAAGTAACTGGAAAAAAAAACCTGTTCCTTTGGCAACACCATCTAGATGGTTCTAACCAAAAGGAAATATTAGGGATATTACTTTGAATAAAAAATAAATTCCTTAATCTTTGCACATAATTTTTTGGGAACTGCCACGTTCACCACCAGATTCACAGTATCCTCACAGCCCTGCATTTATTGGGAGCAACATATCCAACCCTTGCAGTTATGGGTTTCTTATGGTTCAGCATTAGTCATAAAATAAATCTCAAAGAAAAACTAATCCAAATAAATACAGCAATCATGAAACGCCAGCCCAGAAGAACTATCAGGAATGCACCACTCTTCCTGTGTAACATTTTTGAGGTGAGCCACCAAATATTTCTTTTTCCTCGTATCTGGCAACGTCATTTAAAACAACCTAGTTACATCTTGGAGTTCACTAACCCATGATGCTACTGAAGGGTAAAGATCTTTGTCCTTAAAAACCAAGGGAAAATACAGCAATGTTATTCCTAAACAGGGTTTTATGGAGTAAGTGGAGTTGGAAGGAAGATGGAAGTCTGCGTTGCAAGAAAACTGTCTAGTTGATGGGGAACATGGCAGATCTCTTTGAATTAAGAACATAAAAGGAGGAGGAAACAAGGTACACAACTGTCCTTTAGTTTTCTTGTAACTTGATTTGTTACCACTGTAGCCACTGTGTGAATTAATGGGATAGTGGATAATGGTTAGCATATAATGAATGGCTTCACACGGAGTTATCTCCTAGGATTTACGTGAAATTTCCTTAAAATTAAGAAAGTTATGAACCTTTAGAATCTCTCCCATTCAGGAAGCAGATCCTATTTGTCTCAGTATAATGAGAGTGTAAAATGTTCTGCCAGGTGTTTGATGACTTCTCAGGTGATTGTTCCTTATGTGACAACATTCTTTCTGTTTTCCATTGCTAGGTGACAGACCTCTGGCCATATAGTGTTTTCTGCTAACAAGATTCTGCAGCTGGGCAGGGGGGAGATTATATGACATTGAGAGTAATTAAAAAAGGCCATAAAATAGAGAAAAAAATATGGAACTGGGTAGGAACTAGAGTTAAGGCAAAGGTCTTCAAAATTGGAGAAGGTTAAGATGTATTTCAAGAAGCAAAAGTGGAAAGTAAAGTACCTCAAACAGAGAAATGGCTGCATGTGTTAACATAAA
>VYZU01028613.1:53858-95074 GCA_013401355.1 Ceyx cyanopectus
AGGACTTCTGAAAGTATTTATTATTCCATCATTATTTTAGTAACTTCAGTTCATTGAAAATCTGGACCAAAACTGTAAGAAAGCCAATTAGGTCTTTGTGACTTGGCTATCATTAAGTCTTTGAAAAAGAAAAAAAATATATACTTCCTTAGTTCATCCTTCCACATTTGGCATGACTATTTTGGACCCCATTCACAGCTGTTTTATTACATACCAATAGTATTCTTCTGTGGTCACTCAGATAACAAGCCTATAAGGTTTCTGTAAATCCCACTCCACTGCAAATAGCAGGTGGAGAGCTTATGAGTACTCCTAAAATAAAGGATGAAGCAAAAAGCTCACAGCCTAAAAACTAAGGAAATGATCATAAAAACTGGAATCCAATATAAAGATGACATTTTAATAAGTTTATTCAGAAGTAACTGGAAAAAAAAACCTGTTCCTTTGGCAACACCATCTAGATGGTTCTAACCAAAAGGAAATATTAGGGATATTACTTTGAATAAAAAATAAATTCCTTAATCTTTGCACATAATTTTTTGGGAACTGCCACGTTCACCACCAGATTCACAGTATCCTCACAGCCCTGCATTTATTGGGAGCAACATATCCAACCCTTGCAGTTATGGGTTTCTTATGGTTCAGCATTAGTCATAAAATAAATCTCAAAGAAAAACTAATCCAAATAAATACAGCAATCATGAAACGCCAGCCCAGAAGAACTATCAGGAATGCACCACTCTTCCTGTGTAACATTTTTGAGGTGAGCCACCAAATATTTCTTTTTCCTCGTATCTGGCAACGTCATTTAAAACAACCTAGTTACATCTTGGAGTTCACTAACCCATGATGCTACTGAAGGGTAAAGATCTTTGTCCTTAAAAACCAAGGGAAAATACAGCAATGTTATTCCTAAACAGGGTTTTATGGAGTAAGTGGAGTTGGAAGGAAGATGGAAGTCTGCGTTGGAACAGAAAAATGCAAAGACAGACTTATGTACAAAGATAGAAACTACAATTTTCCAGTGTCACCTCCAAAGCTTCTCAGCAAACTGCTACACAGCAAAGTAGACCATGTTTAAATCTATGCAAGAATACCTTCTGTGCTCTCAGATATACAACTAATGGGTTTTGTTTAGAAAAGTGAGTTTTCATTCAAATACCTCATACTGAAGATAAGAGCAACCATTATCAAATATTCTTTGCTATGAAGAAAGTTTTGAAATCTTTCGATGTAAACGTTCTCTGTCAAGTCACTGTGGTCACACAGTAGGAGACTGAAGAACAGTGTCTACATGCACTGAAAGCATTTTGAAAAAAATCTGTATTTTCCACGTGGTTACAACAGAATGTGAACAAACCGAACAGAAATTCCACCTTTGCAGATTAGGTGTAAGTGGTTTAACAGTGTGCACACCTCTTCGTACACATGCTGTATCATCCTGACAAATGTTTTACTTACAGTTTGTGACCTGCATCTTTATTTCAGAACAAGCTATCAAAAGTGATTTGTTTCTTACTATTTTGATGCAACTAGCAAAACTTTAGCAAAAAANACCGTGTGAGGAGTTAAAGAACACAGGACAGATCACCCCACATGTCTTCAGTGTGGCTCCCACGAGGCACCTCCTATCTGAGGCTAATTCTTGGTCCTGGGCTTGGGTCTACCCTGAGGCACTAATAGCATTTTATGAATAGCAATTGTGTGGGTGTTATTAAATATGATGCATAAATGGGGAACTATACAGACTGGTGTAAAGCTCATGGCCATGCAAAAATTCTCATGATGTTACTGTGTCTCATCACTAAGTTGCAAAGGGGCTTATTCTTTCAATTTTATTCCCAGTGCAGTAATTCCAAAGTACCATCATATTCTGTATTATTTCAAAGAACAGTTTTACCTAGAGGACTTCTGAAAGTATTTATTATTCCATCATTATTTTAGTAACTTCAGTTCATTGAAAATCTGGACCAAAACTGTAAGAAAGCCAATTAGGTCTTTGTGACTTGGCTATCATTAAGTCTTTGAAAAAGAAAAAAAATATATACTTCCTTAGTTCATCCTTCCACATTTGGCATGACTATTTTGGACCCCATTCACAGCTGTTTTATTACATACCAATAGTATTCTTCTGTGGTCACTCAGATAACAAGCCTATAAGGTTTCTGTAAATCCCACTCCACTGCAAATAGCAGGTGGAGAGCTTATGAGTACTCCTAAAATAAAGGATGAAGCAAAAAGCTCACAGCCTAAAAACTAAGGAAATGATCATAAAAACTGGAATCCAATATAAAGATGACATTTTAATAAGTTTATTCAGAAGTAACTGGAAAAAAAAACCTGTTCCTTTGGCAACACCATCTAGATGGTTCTAACCAAAAGGAAATATTAGGGATATTACTTTGAATAAAAAATAAATTCCTTAATCTTTGCACATAATTTTTTGGGAACTGCCACGTTCACCACCAGATTCACAGTATCCTCACAGCCCTGCATTTATTGGGAGCAACATATCCAACCCTTGCAGTTATGGGTTTCTTATGGTTCAGCATTAGTCATAAAATAAATCTCAAAGAAAAACTAATCCAAATAAATACAGCAATCATGAAACGCCAGCCCAGAAGAACTATCAGGAATGCACCACTCTTCCTGTGTAACATTTTTGAGGTGAGCCACCAAATATTTCTTTTTCCTCGTATCTGGCAACGTCATTTAAAACAACCTAGTTACATCTTGGAGTTCACTAACCCATGATGCTACTGAAGGGTAAAGATCTTTGTCCTTAAAAACCAAGGGAAAATACAGCAATGTTATTCCTAAACAGGGTTTTATGGAGTAAGTGGAGTTGGAAGGAAGATGGAAGTCTGCGTTGGAACAGAAAAATGCAAAGACAGACTTATGTACAAAGATAGAAACTACAATTTTCCAGTGTCACCTCCAAAGCTTCTCAGCAAACTGCTACACAGCAAAGTAGACCATGTTTAAATCTATGCAAGAATACCTTCTGTGCTCTCAGATATACAACTAATGGGTTTTGTTTAGAAAAGTGAGTTTTCATTCAAATACCTCATACTGAAGATAAGAGCAACCATTATCAAATATTCTTTGCTATGAAGAAAGTTTTGAAATCTTTCGATGTAAACGTTCTCTGTCAAGTCACTGTGGTCACACAGTAGGAGACTGAAGAACAGTGTCTACATGCACTGAAAGCATTTTGAAAAAAATCTGTATTTTCCACGTGGTTACAACAGAATGTGAACAAACCGAACAGAAATTCCACCTTTGCAGATCCTCTCAAGTTCAGCTCTTCTGCAGGACATCTTGCTGCTTTCTGGAGTTCACTATAGCAATTAAAGACTAAGCTGAAAAGTTTCACAACTCGATGGTTTGTCACTGTGCCTCATGTAGCTCCACAGTATGCTTCTGTTAGTGTCAGGGTTTTTCTCAGCAGGCATCACTCAACTATCAGTGCCACGTTTATGTGGGACAGATCTATCATGTGCCTGTTAAAAGTTAAAAGAAATTTAAACCTGGTACTCAAAGTGAGGGTGAAGAACACACAAGGAGGTTCTATGAAGGTCACTAATAAACAGACGCTTGATTGGATTAAAAGAAACATTGAGCAGAGAAGACTGAATTAATCTTTTGAAGGGAGGGAAGGAACTGAGGCAGCAGCAGCACTTAATTATTTACCTGTGGAATTTCTGTTGAAATGCTAAAGCATGTGCTGGCTCCTTAAATTTTGCTATGGCTTTCCTTTGTTGAGGAAGCATCTGTAAACTCTGCAGAGACAAAAAGCAAAAATACATTTTTAATATTCACTTAAAGTTCCACCCTTATTTTCCATCAAGCTAATTGACATTTTACCATACCTTTTTTTTCTAAAAAAACCCATTTCTTTTCTCTTACTGGTGTTCAAGGAATAGACATAACACTTCCAAGACTGCAGACAGTGACCCAGATGAAAGTGAGCTGGTGCATTAAGCAACTGTTATCAACTCAAAAACCAAGATCACCACTCATTAACAAAGGGGACAGTTCTTCCATTCACACAGATGAACCAAATGCTGAAGACAAATTCTCACCCATTGAATAAGGAATATTCAATTGGGCAGAGCTCAGCTTCACACACAAGTACCTGGAATCATTTACCTGATGTATATTGAAAGATCAAGGCTTTCCATGGGTTACCCAGGACAGAAACAGTAAAAAGAGGTGGTAGGTTTTCACCTCTAGCCTGCACATCCTCAGTGTTTTAACAAAAACAATGTGCTAGCTTTTGACAGACACCACCACTAACCACACAAGCTTAGGTCACCACTTCCAAGTCCTCCTACTAGTGGGAAACCATGCACTTCTCCAGGTAGATGTGTGTTGCATCTGATACAAGCTTTCCATACCATGAGAACAGCAATTCACAATGCTGAGCAAAACTGTCACAAAAGCCCCCTGTGTAATACTGAGGTCTCCAAAACCATAGTATGTATTATATGACACAGTACCTCAGTCAGGGCTTTGGAGATCTCATGCCCTTGCAAGTGTCACATGCCTTTAGACAAACAACTATTCCTTGGGAAACCAGACACAACCCCGTTTGTTGACCCATTTCAAGGGTGACATGAAGATCTCTCAGTGAAAGAATTTTAAATCCAACTGATGTGCTCCCTGCTCACTCAATCTGATTTTAAGCGAGATGTCAAATGTCTGGACAAAACTTGCTATTAGAATTGCCTACTTGTATCTTTTTTGAACAGGTAAGACTCACATTGATGAGATGCTTATTTAACAAGAGCCATGACACCTGATAGTCCTATTTCTTTATATCTAAGGCTGACAATTCAGCTCTAGGCTCTTTCTGTAACTTACCTATCTGTGATTTTCAAGCAATTAATTTTGGCAGTAGCTACCTTGCACATTCTTGTAATTTACAGAAGACTTCCCTCTCACCAGGAAAATCACAGAAGTTTAATACTTGTCAGTCCTGTGATTTGAAAGCAAAAGCTAAGGAACAGTTAAAGGTTTCAGCAGATCTGATAAGCATCAGTGGGTTAATTTGAAGAGTACAGTTTTTGAAAAGCTGCTACCATGGAAAGGTTCAGCCATCTCCAGCCTTCCTGCTGGTAACCTATCCTCACAGCACCAGGTCTTGCTCAACTGCCACAGGAGATTCTCCCAGTGCTTTATGTTCCAGACCCCTGCTGTGATCAACTGAAGAGAAGCTGCATTTAGTGAGTGTTCCCAGAATGAAGCTATTATTGCATTGGTATTCCTGAGATACACAAAAGCAAAATGTGATTTTGCAATTTATACACCCATAATGCTAAATTATTAAGATGCTGCTTAGTAATTAGCATATAAAATATGACTAAAGGAAGACATACTGGTGCAGTGCAGACTTATTAGCAAAATTAGCCAAACTATTTAAATATTATTTAGACAACTTCTTTATGATTTCCTATGAATTAATAAAGTTAATTGACTGACTAGTCTGAGTATTATGCCACAGCCTGTTCTTATACTGTATTAATGCCTTATTGTCCAAAGAAAAAAACAAACCAAACCAAACAAATCCAAATTTTAATAACTGCTTTGGCAATAAGCCATCAATTCTTGGTTAAGTCTATTGTAAAGCATCTTTATCAGATTTAATTTTACTTCTCAATACAGACAACTGTGGAAACAAAAAGCAAACCCATGTGATCCTTTGTTGAACTGCCTAAACAGCACCATGACACAGCCCAGGGCTAAGGCAGTAGCTTCCAGGGTCCTCTCAACTGCTGCAGCTGAGAGAATTAAGGACTGAAAAATGAAAGGCTAAAGTAACTCTACACGAACAATAGTTCTCCAGTTGGAAACCGTCTGAAAAAAAAATAAACAGTTTGAATACAAATTCTTAGCTTCTGCTGCACTCAAATTATAACAGTGAAAATGATGCAGAACTGCTTCATGTTTAGGTATATACACCTTATAGAGGTATAAAAAAAGGTTCTGTTTTTGTTTTAACAAGAAAAAAAGACAAATACTAGGCTAAGTTATGATGATGCAACCACCACCACAGCATGAAATACCACCAGAAATACCTTTGTTGACAAAAATCTATAGAATCATAACAAACTGTGATCTACATTGTGTTTTCAAACAAATCCTCATCTGTCATGATTTGCAAATATGAAGATTATTCATCTTGCTAACAACGACCTCTTGAATGTTTATGCTCTGATTTTGGACAGTGTTTACTTATTATTTAAAGTTTTATGCTCAAGGCACAGAACAAGTAGGTAGAACTTTGCCAGAGTGTGTAGGTACTGAGCTGCTGCTACCCCACCCTGAGCAGATGGGTTATTGGCCAGGAATATAAACCAGTGTCCCATTTCAGTGGAAACCTGAAGCAAAATAACTGTGCACTTGTCCCAGTGGATTATTTCTGTCTCCTTGAATTTGGGATGATATGTAGTTTAGAGCTGATTTTGCATTTAGATAATGTTAACAGTGATAGACTGAAGAAAACACCTTTTTTTTTGTGTGTGTAACCTGTGGAATTTTATTAGCTCAGAATGTTGTCCAAGGCATTATCTGAAAGACCTAATTCACCATCTTATGCTTTTTTGATTCCATAATCATGTGCTAGGAAAATGCATACAAAATTAATTAACTTTGCATATCTTAATCATGCCACCTTGCTAGTTTAACACACTGGGTTTTTTTCACCTTTTCTGAATAATTTGAGAGCTATTTTTTTTCAGTGACAGCATTCAGTAGTTTCAGCACCAATAACATTCTCAGTCTTGAGTGCTTGCACATTCATTACAAGGTGATCTTGAAGGAACTTCCTAAAAAGCTGTGATTTTTAATCATGCTTATTCACCAACAAGACCATCCACTGTATTAGCAAGCTGACTTGTCAAGGATACTCTAACATTAAAGTTTCCATAACTACTGGTACCATAATTACTGGCTACCTCCACAAGCTGCAGAGGGACAGCCTGTCTCACCACAGTCTTCACCATCATCAAGGGCTGCAGGGGAATCTCTGCTCTGGCGCCTGGAGCACCTTCTGCCCCTCCTTCTTCACTGACTTTGGTGTCTGAAGAGAGTTGTTTTTCTCACAAATTCTCACTCATCTCTCCAGCTGCCGTTCCACAAAAGGTTGTGGTTTTTACCCTTCTCAAATGTGTTATTATAGAGGGGCTATGACTGTTGCTTCTGGGCTTGGCCCTGGCCACTGGAAGGTCCATCTTGGAGCCAGCTGGAATTGGCTTGATTGGACAGACACAGGGGAATCTTAGAGCAGCTTCTGAAACAACCTACCCCTGTAAGCTGCTGCCCCCACTACAAAAAACTTGCTGGAAACCCAGCACACATTTCTGAAAAAGCAATTCAGTGTGCTGGCCTTAGACCCAAGGCATCAGGCAGTAGCTAAAAGCACCAGGCAGGTCTGCACTTAGTACTAATGCCAGCTGTTGTCTTGCTTGCAGAGAGCACACAGTACCAAATTAATCCTTATCATCTGTGTTAAATACGAGTCTATCTTTCCCAAAGTATCCCACCTTGTAAGGAATTTGATCTGAATTTAGTGCTATTCCATAACCTACTGATTTTGAAAGGCCAGTCAGGGATGCAGCAATTCAGCACTGCCTCTCGAGACAAACTGCTTGTACAGAGCATCACCTGACTTCCCACTTAATAGAAGGACACTCACATTTCCTCCATGGGAGAGTTCTCTGGTTCCACACTGTGCTCCCCTAGAATCTCCCTCTATCAGAAATTCCTAAACTGAAATATCACAATCCTCCCAAATGTCAAAGCTCTGAGAAAAACAGCTTAATTCACATCTTCTCTTTAAGTTGACCTAGTCAGATGTTCACCAGAGGATGAAAACCTCTTCCCGGATCCAGTCAGGTGTAAAGGATTGACAATACATACAATAACTCCCAAGAGATTTCAATGACTAGTTACTTTACAGATCTGGGTGTACAGATCTACCACACAGCACTTCCCGACACCCAGCCTGAGATCAGAGGTGCTGGCTATGTTACCATTTGACTCTGGAGGACAGACATTACATTCTGACATATTCCCAACATTACAAATAAAAAACTGCTTTAGGCTGAGGATGATTATTTTATATGGAAAAGCATCTAGGCAGCATAGAGCTCATACTGATCTTGATCATCTCCTTTTTCTGCTTCCTTAGGTAATGCCTTGGGAAGATGCAGATCTTGTGTAGAATAGAAAATACAACAAAAACCAGTATTTCATGATCATTCATGCTCTGAATAGACAGCTTGCTTACAAACTGGTTTAAAACATACTGTTAATTCAACAACTTTAAAAGAAACCAGCAGCTCTGGATTTTTTTGCAACTGAATATTACCAGTGGCTTTTATGACCAAGTCATAAAAAGATCATTCCTTCTGTAGACATTTTTCAGTCTGCACACTTACACTGCCCTCAAATTTCTCTTTTATACACACTCTTCAATTAAATGTACAGTTTTACAGTACAAATTGAAATAGGTTGGATGATAATAGCAACACAACTTCCAATTAAGCTTCAATGCAAAACAAAGAGCTTTTGAGAATCAGCAGGACATCCATGACTAGAAAGCGATTGCTTGAGGTGAGATGGGAGCAAGTGCTCATTTCAGTTACAGGAGACATATGGGAAAGAAAACTTTCCTCAATTTCTTCCACTGCAGTAAATGGACTATCTAACAGACCACACCTTCAATTCATCAGTGAGTCTGGGATTAGGAGTGATATTCCATATGAAGATGCTAGCAAAAGGTCTATGCAAAAAGAAAGCTTAAACTTTCCTAACCAGTATCATCCCCAGTGTGTGATCCAGCCTGTCCTGAAACAAGTTGAATGGCAGCACAGCAAACATATTCTAAAAACAGAGATGGGATCCTATTTATTCTTCCCTCCCATCAATAAACGCAGACACATTTTTATTATCCTGTCTCTTGACACCTGAAGCATTTTCCCTGGGAGTGACACTTCCTGACCAGTGCCAACAGGCACAGAGGCCTGGACAGAATGTGTTTTATTCTCAGCTGGTGCAACTGATCTCTTCCACCTTCTGTCTCTCCTTCCTGCTTTTCTGACACCTTTGACTTCCTACTCTCTGCCCCTAAAAGCGCTCAGCTTTCCATCTCCATATGCAAGATGAGATGAGCAGAAAGGATCCTCTCCTGTCATTAAGAAGGGCAGCTCTGGCTCATATACTGCTCTGGAGCAGGGCTGAACTGGACAGGCTCGTGGTGGGGCTAGGGGAAGAGTAGCTCCAAGGATGGAGCAAGAACTACCCAGGTCTCCTCCCACAGCTTCTGCAGCAGCTGAAAACGTTTTTCCAGGTAGGAAGGTCAGCAAACTAGCACACCCTGTGTGCCATGTCACACAGTGCATCACCCTGCTACCTGCGAGAGCACTCCTGCTCTAGGCTTGTCATTTCAGCCTTGCAACTGAAAATCAATCGACTTTGATCCCGTGTGGGTGCAGAGAGCTGCCTTTCCCCTCCCTGAGCACTAGGGAGCACTGTCACTCTAAGAAAGACTCAAACACGGCAACTGTTTCTCCCTTTGGAGAGCTGAAAAGAGAAGCAGATGTAATCAGAGTGAAACTCGTATTTATACGACTACTCAAAATACACCCACAGTCGCAGCATTCTCATCATCTCTGATATTCAACAGAGAAGGTTTTTGAGTATTTCTTTTTCCCTTTAAGATCAGAATTTATAATCTTAAATCGCCACAAAGCAATACTAAGATTTTGCACTGATGTTTTATGATTGCAACCGTTTGATGTAAGAAAATAGGATTCAGTTGATGATGGAACACTTCCACAGAACAAGCACCCAGTACTCAAATTAGCTGGAGATCTACCAAATGATGCCATCTACCTGCCACCACCCTAAAACAAAACCAACAACCATCTGAAGGTGACAAGCAGCTGAACACAGTCCCCTTTAGAGAGAATAAACATTAAATCTGGATTCTAGAGCACACACACAAAAAAAGCTTTTTTTTTTCATGACCTTTGCAACTTATTAGTAATCTACTTATCAAGTGGCTCTGGATGGACGTGTACTGAATGTCACTGCTCCAGCATTGGCCCGAGGAGCTCTATTTTGGTGGTGTGCTCAGAAATCATCTGATCTTTACAACACTTTGGAATATATAATTTTATTTATAGAGTGTAATTATTTTAGATTCAGCACTCAGATTTTACTTCAGGTACCTTAATTGTATCTGAAAGCTTCTCCTCTCCAGAAAAAAAACCCAGTAAACTGTATGTTGAAAGGAAACACTTTTCCCATTCATTTCATAATGTTTGAGTTCTGAAATATAGCTATGACTAAAAGGCTGTTCCTGGTTTATTTTTCTCCTGTGTTTATAACACAGAAGATATAATGAAGCAATAAGCTTGTCACACATTTCCCTCTCAAGATAAATACAATTCAAGAAATAAGTATCTCAAAGTTCAGTTCATTAAGGAAATTTTTGCTGAGTACAGTCAACAGGTAAAGATGGACTGTTCTACATCTTAAAAATAGAGTCAGCTACAACTGACTCATTTTTCTCTCCATATCCTTAAACTCCATCTGACTAGCTAAAAAACTGGGCATCTAATGCGTTCCAAAAAAAGCAGCTAAAATTTCTCACCTTGCTGCTTTCTTACAATAGGTATCTCCCCAAATCCTTCTGGTTTCAGTTCTTCACCTTTGAAGACCAGAGCTCTGCACTACCATGCAGTAGCGAGTACTCTTTGCTCTGGTGATGCCATGACCTGTCCTTGCCTCTCACACAGGAAAGCCCCAAAGCCCTGCATGGCAAAAAGCCCTTCTATTCAGTACTTGGGTCTCTTCAGGGGCTCACTTCTGCACTCCCCACTGCAAGCCATTTACATGAAACACATTTTAAAGGAAGAATAAGGAAATAACCAAGCAGAGTATCCCTGCTCTAGCAGAGCCTCATGACCATTTCCAGTTGCCAGAGACACTGTACAGCACTGTGCAAGAACATTAGCAAAAATATTAACTTACAGTCACAGGAAAATTACTCAGACACTTCAGGATATTGATCTCTCCGCAAATCTAGCACCATTTGTATAGAAGGGATTGCTGTGAACAGGGGCAACACAGGTTTTCAAACATTTCAATTCTTGTCTTACAAGGCACTTAAAATTGCTGCTGCCTCTTCTTCATTCTACCTTGTCAGCTAAATTCAAGTATCTCTTTCAAGTACTACCTTCTACATCTCTGATAAGGTGAAAATGATGATTTAGAAACCATAATATCCAAAGGTACAGGGGATGCTGCTGCAAGAATACAAACTCTTTAGGGCACAGGGATGTATCAAATCCCACTAGAAAATTAGTTATCTTTTTTTTTTTCCTTTAAGTACATTCTTCTAAATTGGCTTGTGACATTAAATTGAGAGACCAGAGTTTGGAGTCTATGAAACAGCAACTACGGAATAAATTTTTTAGCACATTCTCAATAATTTCTCTCAATACTGAGTATTTCCTAGCAGAGTTTCTATTAATCTCCTAATATTCTCATGCAAGATTTAGCAAGTAAACAGTGAATAAATGTGCTTTGGAACTGCATGAATAATCTCCTAGAGTACTACATAACACAAAGGGACAAAGTATTTTGTATTTTTTGCTTTCACAAACAAATTAAACCTCTCTGAATTGACGACGTAAATAATTCAGTATTATTCTATTTACTAAATTGGGAAGAAGTGAGGCAGAGCATGCATCTTCAGGAGAGCACTGTGTTTTGCAACAAAGATGATCCCACTAATAAAGAAGTCCACAGAATAGCTGCAATCCATGCACTGCATTTGTCTGAAAATGTTGATCCTGTCAAAAAGGAGCACTCAAAACTGAAAAAAATCCTGGAAAAAACCTCTCAGCTGTATGTTTCATTATTCATTGGCTGTTATTTTCAAGTGTACTAACATCCAGAAGTCAAGACAGGGCCTCCTAAGTGCCTCAGTGCTTTGAAAACCTCCTGCTTTCCCAAAGTCACTTTAACTGATACATCAGTTCCAGGAGGCAGTTCATGAACAGAAGCTTCACAGCAGAGAGAGCAGTGTGTGTGTGTCATAACCTTGCTCACAGGCCCTTCCTAAAGGGAACCTTTAAAAAAAAAAACCAAAACAAACAAAACAAAGGAAAAATAACACCCTTCAAAGAAGACTGTGTTCTGTCTCAAAAAGTAGATGGTGCTACATGGTACAAATAGCCACTACCAGTGGAGATTTCAGTGCTCTTACCACAGGACTTCAATAACAGGAGAAGGTGCCAAAAGGGGGGTAAGTTAAAGTCAATGATAAAAACAAGGATAGAAACCAAAACTACATTTGCTGTGATATGATCATTTGGCTTTAACAACCTCACAGAACAGACAGGGTTGTGCTGCCTAAGACAGTAACAGAGATAGCACAGCAAACCCAGAATGAGGAGGCTCCAGCAGCAGGAAGGTGGTGGGTAGCACAATCCCACCGTACCCCCCATGCCGCAGCGTGGTCACGTGCCTGTCTTTGCTACCAGGTGTACCCTGGGTGGGTGGGGGAGCCTTCAAACAGAATTTACCAATAAACACACATTATATTTAGTGTCAGGGAATTAATTGAGCTTTCTGGAATGAAAGCCTTTTGGCACAAAAATGATAAACCGAGGTCGACCTACCTGAATGGGTCCCACTGACATCAGCAGGTTTTTCAGTTGGACATCAGTAGTTGATGAAGAAAGCCCTTCAACTGACACGATACAGGGCTGAGGTTTGCACTCCACCACTCGCAGGTTCTGTTTATTTGGCATCAAGCGTCCTCGGCCCATCTGGCCTGCTACTCCTCTGCCTCTGCCATGCATAATGACCTGCCAACAACAAAAGTAACAGTATTTTGATTTACTTACCTAGTGCTTCTGCTCACTGCGTTTGACAGACGATAGGAAAGTTGGCGATTTAAAGACTTGATTAAAGTACAGGTTGATTTAAAACAGCTTGTTGCTGTTGGCTTGATTGGAAAGGCCACTTATTAACATATTCATCCAGTGCTTATACAAACCTCTTTTAGAAGGATAGCAAGTTATATACTGAGTAAGACATAATACACTGAGGCTGAAAGCCTCAAATTTAGCACAGGTTGACCAAGCAGTGGAAGGTCTCAGACCAAAATATGTAACTGAAGTTTTCAACACTGATCACATTAGTATGTGTTCAGCTCCCATATTTTGAGTTTGCCCGCTCCCGCCACCCCCACCCCCCCAAAAAAAACCCCAGTGATTCCAATCTCTTTCTCTTCTCAAGCCACAGGTATATTTAATGTACCCACAAGACCAGCAAACTGCTTCAAGCACATCCAGTCTCTACTGCTGCCAACTCTTGGTCTCTTACCAGCATGGAGTACACAAATATGCTAAATAACTCTAAGGGAAATTTTGTTCTTGTTTTCAAAATTTGGTTCCCCTAATTCTGTAGGATCTGGCACCACAGTATCCTCTGGAGCAGGAAATGTGTGGATTTAATTTTGGCAATTAAAGGTTGAACAGTTGGAAAGAGGAAAAATAACTCTGATATAGAGCAACACACATTAAACAGAGATAACAACATAGAGTGAACACTCAACAGTTTCCCAGTTCCTACTCGGAAAGCCTATGGAGGGTAATGACTTTTCACACCTTTCCAGATCAGCAAGGAAACTTCATCCTTAGAAGAAGCAGGAATCTATGGCAGCCAGTTCAAAACCAAGAAATAATTCAAGAGCCCAAATCCCAGCAATTTGCAGGGAGTGTGCAGTCTGCACATGCAGAGAAGGCACATGCCACTGCCACCCAAACCCTCCTCCCCAAGCATGGCAAGTACAAATACCAAGTTAAGAGATCACCAACTGTTTTCAGTGATACCAACATTGAGGACTGACCAAAGAGAACCCCAAAACAGTCACCGTGCTCCTACACAGGCAGGAAACAGAGAGAATGAAAGCTCAAGCACAACTTCAGAAAAACTTAGGGTTTTCAAGCCAGAAAGCACACTGGATACCACCTCATACAGCAGCTATCTTGGGACACACACATTTCCCCCCAGGAGTACTGTGCTGGCCAGAAAGTCAGCAGATGAAACAACCTGCAGGCATCTCCAGTCTGTGCTAGGTACAAAAAAGTCTCTCTAGATGATAAAAGCTTTATATGCAATTATGCATCTCCTGGGTCATGCAGCCCTGCGCTAGCAATTGACAAACAGAATGCTAGTTATTAATAGAGCAACACAGCTAGACAGAAAAACTTCTAGCAGCAATATGAATCTAAAAATCACCTTTTTAGGTTGATGGATTCCCTGGATGTTTTTGACTCCTTGAGGAGCTGGTGAATGGATCTGTGCCTGCTGTTGGTACTGCTGCTGTTGCATTCCCTTTGTCAATGTGACCTTCCGCACTGGCTGCTGTTTTGGCTCCAGGGGTTGCTGAGGCTGCTGGGGCTGGCCCTCTGGGTGAAAAAAGCCAGAATCCTCTCCCCCCTGCTGAAATCAATAACACAACAGGCAGCTCAGTGTCCAGGCACTGCAAACCCTCACCCTGAGCAGCCTCCTGCCACATCCAGCTCGCTCAGCACACAAACACCCAGCAGCTTGCTAAAGCAAACCAGCAGGTGTGTGCAAGGGCTCAGCCCAAAAATTGTGCCTCAGCCTAAAATAAATGCACTGTACCTGAAGAGCAGTGGAACAGTGTATTTCTTTCTGGGGTTACATGTGAACTATGGTATGTGGTTTGCCCTTATTTTCATTTTTATTTTGTTTTGTTTAAAAAGAGTCATACACATTGCATAAGGAGCAAAGGACTGTCAAGGCTGGAAGAATCAGGCAAATACTCTGCTCATTTCAAAACAACAACCTCTCTTTAGATGAAGTCTGGTGTTTGTTTTGAAGCAGGTACTGATTGTGCCAACTCTACACCAGCAGCCTCCTTCCTCAAAACACTGTCTGTACTTGGAACAGTTCTTCCCCAAGGCACTTTTTTGTTTGTTTTGGAGAACTCTTATTATAGATATTTGTAATCACGAGCACAGTGAAACACCACCTCAGTGCCACCTCTCTCATACAATGGAGCTTGCTCCACCACATCTCTGTGCAACCAAGCACAGTAAGAGCACAAGCCAAAAGCACTGAAATTATTCCCTTCCACTGCCTCTACCCAGCCACTTCAGGGTTTTACTCCAAATAGGCAGAAGATTCTTGAACTTATGCCCCACTACAGATCAGATCAATCACTGAAAAACATCCCAGGGAGCAAGAGACAACAGAGCTCAACAGATTGTGTACTTCTGCATTTAGAAAGCACATTATATTTCTGCATGGTTTCAACAGCAGTATCTATACCTCGACTCGACTCCTACTTTATGAACCAAATACTAGCGAACATCATATCTGCAGGGGCAAGGCTTTGTCTAAAGCCCCTGACCAACCTTAGGTAACCTTGTAAAATCTCTCAAATAGAAGCTATTCCAAAATGAAAACCACAAAAAAATTATGAAAACATCTTTCTTTATATAGGTTCCCCCTCCCTTTCTTAAATATTCACAAACAGAAGTACCTTTTGCATCCATAACACATCGTGAACCAGAAGGTTTCATACTCACTGGCACATTTCTCTCAGATAAGGAGACAAAATACAAGGCTGCAGAAAGATAAGGTTTATGGTCTAAGAGAGAGATTATCTTGATTAAGAATATACATCATTATCTCTCCACTGGGATTACACAAAAGCAAAATAAACACCTACCTAAGCCTCTTGCTATCGCATGAAGAGAATCTGTCTGGTACAGGTGATATATAGGGTAGCCTCATGTTTGCAAGTTCACAACTCACATCCCTAAATCAAGTCCTCTGTATTTTCAAGTATATGCACGCACCAACTTCTTAAGAATTCAACTACTTAAACATCGGACAACCCAGCTTCATCCCCTCATTGGACCATTTACACTTGTAAAGCATAACTTGTCATAGGGAAAACCTTGAAGCTCTTCCTACCTAAGGGCTTGTGTCAAAAGTGAGAAAGCAATAGAAAACCATCTTTTTTTTTTTCCATTCTAATCACATTTTTTGTCTGCTAAACCGAATGACTCCAGAATGACTTCACAGAAAATTTTGTATACAAACCTTTGAGAGCAGCAACTAGTGATAAATTATGAAGCTTTCTCTTCAGTCTCTCTCTTCAATTACTGCTCAAAAATATAAAAGCAATAGTTCTCCTCCTCTCCTGAAAAACCCAAATGTATGCACACAAACAAAACCTTACGTGGAAATCAACGTTAAAACCTCCTCATTTGAGTATTAGTTCCAGTATCAGTATCACCATAAGCCCTACACCCTGATCAGATAATTTGTTTTATTCAACCCTACAGCAGCTGGAAGATGAAACTGAAAGGAAAAAAAAAATAAATTCCAGGAGGGATTTAAAGGCAATAATTGGGAGTTAAAATCTAATCTCTAACTCCCTGCTGTGAAAACCAACCATAAATATTTGTAATATTTTCTTCCCAAAACAAAAAGTGATCCCAGCACATGGGAAGAGCATCTGAACAAAGCCCTCAGGTACAAAACACATCCAACTTTCTCATTACTGAAACTTCAAAAGCAAACAATCCTTTCCCATAAAAGGTTAGAATGGCCAACAACCACCCAGTATTTAACTACCAACACCAATTATCACCAAATAAAACTAAACACACAACTGTAACAGTCAAAGGCATAAGCACACAACATTGGTTTGCACTGATGAAACAAGACTGCGTTTCCTCCCTGCTGGGGTCTCAGATACCACCTTTGGGCTAACACGATGCTCCTGCCAAAGTCTGAAATGGTAGAAACACCTCCAAATTAATTAGTTCATTAATATATCTCACAAATAAGAAAACCTATACTAAACAGTAAAGAATGCTCATAGGGTAAGAATAGGGTAAGAGCCAAGGTATGCACGTTCCTGCAGCAAGAAGGAAGAAAGGGCAACTGGATCAGAATTATCCAGAAATTCTCAAGAAATAATTATCTTCAATTAAACTTTACCATTATTTAGTTAATTCCAGAGTAATAAAATGCCTTAAGTGGTAGGAGTTCTGTTCAGGAGAAAGCATAAAAAATATCTTTCAAATATCAAGTATTGGAAGATTGTAACAATGATAAAATGACAACTTAATTTCAAACACTGTAATTAAACAAAACGTAAAAGATCAAGACAAAAATATTTGATCTACATAGTGAATGGTTCTTGAAACTTCTACTGTGGAAGAGTCTGCACAGTTTGAACTGAAACCAGACTAACAAAAAAGAGAAATGATGCCATTCAATTGCCATGAATTTTAGAACTCATTCCCTGATACTTATCAAGGCCATTTTCAATAGTGAGACTCTCACTATACACACATATAGAGTCAGTATTATGTTTTGAGAAACATAAAGACCATCCTGTCAAATACGAGATCACAAATTCTAAAAGCACAATCTTATGAGGGTCTACTTAAATTTAGCAAGCTGAAGCTCTCTACTCTATCATAATCATTATGACAGTTTTACAATGAAGATGAAGTTTATTTGCCACCAACATTAGCAGGACAAATTTATTTATAACAAATGCTTTAAAATGTACTGATAAAAATGCCTATTGATACTGTCAGAGCTGCTTGCAATTTGACAGATCAAATCTTATTTTCATTCTTAAACCCCATGAAGAAATGGTATCACCAACTTGCATTCTGTAGTGAGCAAATTGATTAATCCCCCTCTATAGAAATCTCAACTCTTGATTACACCTATCAGACGTTAAGCAGCATTATTCTAGAGTGACAACACTTGACAAATTCCCAAACCATTTTTCTCAGCCTTTGTGGCCCTGCTAGCTTGTATTAACCCTGATGAAAAATTAATTTTCCTTATCTTCTGCTAAACCCCAAAATCCAAATCCACCAAACTGGCAACTCTTTCTGTAAAGGTATTATGAAAACCTCTAAAAGATTAATTGCATGTCTTCAGGTGACATTAAATTAATTTCTGTACTCGTGACAGACATTTGATACTCGGCACTGAGAGGACAGATAACATTGTCAGGATACACAGAAGGACAGTGGTGCAGTGTCCCAGGGCAGCCTCTTAGGAATTCTCCTTCCGATAAGGCCATACCTCACTGTCACTGGCACTGTTAGTGATCTTGCAGCCCACAGACCTCACTGCACAGGTTTCTATTAACTACCACAATGCCGTGTCTAGCTGTGGGATCTTTATAAAGGGAATTCAAAATCAACTCGCTAGCAAAGGGACGTGCAGGTCGGATCAAGTATTTAAAGGGAATCAGCTCTGATTTGTGTAAAGCGAACACAGAGAAGCAAAAGGTTTCCAACTTTTCTGAGATGCACTGTAACCCAAACGCTCCACAGCGGGATGAAGGCTTCAATCTTCCCGGGAAATCTCAATCCAAAAATGCCTTGCAATTGATTTCCTTTATGAAAATGAAAAGCCCTCATCTGTCACCAGTTCAAGACAGTATTTCTAGCAATAAGTACCCTCCACAGTATCACAGGGGGATAACAGGAGGAAAACACCCTTTAGGTTACTCATTCTTCACCTCAAAGACAAGAGAAGCTACCCCTGACCAGCTGTAGAGGTTTTCACGTGAACTTGTCTTTACTGACACCGCAACTGACTACAGCAAAAATGACAGAAATCTACACAGACAACTGTGATTCCTGTGTAACAGTAAAGCAACATAAAGCAAAAAACATGCAGACCAAGAAAGACCATCATCTGTGAATATTGTCTCACTACAATTATCAGAAACACAAAGAGAAAACCCCAATAATTAGCTATTTCTCTTTGACTGGTGCTCCAAATGCTCTACCACTTTGATACAGCCAGTTGCCAGACTTGAGGATCTGGTAACAGGGAACCTAATCACTTTCCAGGTATCTCACAACCAAGTGACACGACCAAGCACTGCTTCTGAGCAACTGAAGATCTGTTTTCAATCTGTCAAATATCTGAGAAACAAATGGAGACATTTTTTTAAAGGCTAACAACTTTACAAGTATTTTTTAAAGTTTGAGACTAGCAGAACTTAAAACTCCTCCTCTCTAGCCAGGCTAGAACACACTATCAATACCCAGCTCACCATTCACAACAGTTAAGATATACAAATGGTCTAGTTTTTACTCTGAGCACAAGAAGTAAGATACCACAGAAATAAGAATAATCAAAGCATTTCCCATTCACACCAGAAAAAAAAGAAGAGAGTACTAATGCTGGTCAGTGCATTATGGGTTATTTTTTCCAGTCTAGAACTTCTGCATGGGGCTGACTTACCTCAAGCAATTGCACCTGAACAGATAAGTAAAATGCAGAAACTGTTCCCTTCTTGTGATAAAAAGACACACTAAGCTGCTTCAGCGAGCCATGATGTGATGATGATCTTCTGTGCCCAATGGTGTATGAAAAGTCAGAACGGCAAGAAGAAAATATCTTGTAGAAAGTACATGGGATTAAATGGCATTAGCTGCTCTAATAGAATTCTTACCTGAAATATCTCAACTGCCTGAGGAAAGAACTAAGGCATGAGAAGGCTGGCCAAAGAGATGTTAGAGAATTCCAGCCACACCCATGCTACACCAGAGGGTGACAGACATTGAATCACTATGTTGTTTTCCTAGTACAACCACCCACCAGTTCATGATGAAAAAGTGAGAAATTCTGTGTCTAAGCTATAGCAAAATCAAGGTTCTGGACTTGGTATGCATAATACTCACCAAAGTCCCTTCATTTTTATGCTAGCTATCTGCAAAATACATCATGTAGATGTCAATAAATATGTTTTTGAGCAAACTTTCCCATTTCACTTTTCCGTTTCCAGTTTGGGACATTTTTCATACAGGAAATTTTTAAGAAGACTGGACATGTCAACAAGAAAAAAAGGCTCCTGTTAGAGAATATCAATGATTCAAAACCTCTGATGGCCTGAAGCTCCTGAAGGAGCACTTCTCAACCAGGCACCAGCTACAACAGAAAGCCAGTAGTAGGTATCAGAAACCAGTACCACTGGAGCTTCTCTTGTGTCAAGTCTAATTTTTCTAGTTCCATGTTGTTCAACTAATGTCATGTTGAATCCCTTTGCTGTGATGCCCTAAGCAACCTGTACAATCTGACAGGGACAACACACATTAACTCCCCCCAGACACTTCCAGTGTCAGGATTCTCCTGATTCAGAGCCACATTCCTGTACTCAAAGTCTGTTCCAAGTGGTCAGACATGAAACATCATCTAACAAGGCATTTATGCTTTCTTGAAATATTAAACTTGACAAATTTGCATGTTTCCCCCTGCCCACATTAAGAGATTGCATTCAATTAGTTTTCAGTTGAAAACTAGGCTTTTTTCTTTGCAAGACACATCAATGGTGTTAACAGTTGCCTTCAGTAGTTTCCTATCAGGAAACTGGGCTACCAAATACTCTCTCTGTAACACCAACATCCTATCAATATGAATTCTACACTACAACAGGTTCTATGGCAGGAAAAAAACTCTCCTCTGAGACTTATCAAGAGCAACAAGCAATGCCAAACACTTTGCTTCCAGGGTGTTCGGGAAGCAGCAGCACTCGTACTCAACATACAATTTAAAAGTCTCCTGAGGAAAAGGAGAAACCTGTTCTGCAGTCTACAATGGGAAATACTTTATTGCACTTGAGTTCCAAGTTATCCACAGCAAAGTTCAATTCAACTCAGGTAGCTATTTCTTCCCCCTTTCAAGGATTTTATTACAAACACATAAAAAGTACCACCTGTGTCTGGTTTGGTTGTCACCTTAAGTCCCTCCAGTTGCTATGCATGTCCACACACACCCTTCCAGGAACCAAAGATGACCCAAACCGTACAGCAAAGCCCCCACCTCACTACCCCCAAGCCATGAAACATCGCCTCCATAGGGCCCACCCTCACTGGAGGTCTGGGAGAAGAGAGTTTATTGCTCATTTTCAAACATTTCATGAAAACACAGTGCCTTTTTCATAACTGAACACCACAGGTCTCCTCCAACCTCCTTTTATTTTACCCCCCGAGTGAAATCCTGCAGGTTAAGACAGGCAGTCCTTTTTCAGCAGCATTTGTTAGTATTGCTTCAAAGGTCTTGCTCTAAGTAACAAACATGGTATCTGGACATTTGATATCCCAGTTTCTGGGGCTCCTTCAGAATAATTGCTGATGGAATAGGGACATTACCCAGACCTCTCAACCACTGGGTATGATTAAACCACATATTGTTCTCCTGCTTCTTAAGTACTGAGACCAAACACAGCATAAGCTCCTGTGGGGTTCCTTGCAGCTTGTAGCACCACAGAGCTGGTTAAAGGGCTCCCTCAAGAACTTGTCATGCAATCGACCAAAATCAGAAGTGTTTGTAATTCCTGACATATTTAGATGAAAGGCGCTATAGAGCTTTCAAGTAAAATATTTTAATTGAACTTGAACATACACATGCAAGTAGAAACAAGTACAAACATGAAGCATAGGTGGTTGATATAGTTACATTATCAAACAATCATCTCCATCCGTTCTTTTTTTTATTTAGAACTCCATTACACTTCTCGGTTACTCTAAATACGAATAAAGTTGTCTATCTTCATTCCAATTCACTTTTTACAATCCAAGGACATTTTTTGGTGACAGTCTTTCCAAGCCAAAAGAACTTGCCAAATCTTTCTTCCAAGCTTTTCATATGAAGCATCATCTCAGGTTTTCAGGAATTATGATCACTATTATGATACTTCTTCTAATCCATCAGGGAACATTGACATTGTTGCTGTTTTTACATATATGTATTTACGAAAAAAGCTCATTGTGCAGCCTTCCAAAGACAAAGATTGGTGTGTTCTTGGTGCAGCATAAGAAACAGCATTTCAGGCCTCTGGAACAGACACACATCTCTTTTATCATGGCAGGCCATTTTCTGGCTAGAGAGAAATCACCCAACAACAATATAAGATGTCTGAATGATACGCAGATTTTAAGATAGTACCATTTCCCACAGAACCTCCAACTAAATGAAAACCACGTTCAGCACATGTCACACCATTTTAAAGATATTTAAGGCTGCAGCTGGTACAAACCTGTTCTTCCAGGACTACGGGCACTTCTAACAGATCACCTGAAGGAATCCATTGCACTTGGTACCAGAACTATTTACTGACTGATCATAGAGAGTACAAAGACCATCTCCACACGTAGCCAAAGTGTTAGAAATGATGCCCCATCAAGAGGGAGTGAGGATATTAGTGCTCAGAAACAGTTAAGAGTTCTTTAAAGAGACAGAGGAATAGAAATTATTTCCCATATCTAAGTATAATACAAATAGTCATAGACTCAAAAATTGCAGCATGAAAAAGTAGCTTGGGCACTAAGAAAATCCTCCTAAATGTTCACATTAGACATTGAAATAGATGGACAAAGAAACTATCAGTAGTGAGATCTCAGAAAAAGGTTGGACAATTCTGTCAGGAAAGCTCTAGAGTTCACCACTTCAAAACAGAGTAAGTTATTTTTATGGTTCTTTTACTCCTATTTTTGATAATTCTATGGTGACATTAAGTGATTGATTAGGGTGCTTCAAAACACTCGACAGTCTCACCAATTTTCTTCTTAGGAGTATCTTTAGAATCGACTTCAGGCTCTTCACCAAGACAGACAAATCTCAGATGTTGGTAAAATATACTAAAATATACTAATAACAGTACTAAGCAAATACACTGAACTCCTGTACCTGGGAATGATGGCTCTTAAGACATGCCACAAAAACTATAAAGCACACTGCATCCAAAGACATTTGGGCCTCCACTAAAAAAAAATAAAAAAAATAAAAAAATCACAACAACTAAAACGCACAAGAAAACCCCCACCAATATGAAAACCAAAAAAATAAAACTAGACCATCACCAAAAAACCCCAAATAAATATAATTTATAAAAACAACAAAACNCTGTTAAAGGAATAATTACAACGGAAAACAAGGACATGGTAGTGCCATTCCTGCATAAATTACAGGAATATTACAAGGGGATGGGCATATCAGTGTTGGTGGGAGGCAGGGGGCAGGATTTGTTGAAAAAAAGCACCCACAGACAAAATCAATAATGACAGTACCTAACATGTCACCTTGACATGCAGACTTAGTCTGACATACAGGAACTAGAAATACAGAAATAATTTTCTACTCTCCTTTTAAGAAACTATAAATTAAGGCATCTTATGCATCAGATAAACAGGACAAATTGAAATATTTCTTACATTTTAACCAGAAATTGTTACAATTCCATACAACTATTCCTCTGAAGAAACAGATGAAAGGTAATATTACTTTCCTAAGTAATAAGGGATACTTCCACCTAGAGGTTAGAAATCCCAATTAGTACTGCAGTGCCCAGCAACACAAATAAACACAGTAAGAATCTTAGATAGAAAGATAATGCCCTCAAAAGAAGAAACCTTTCTCTCCTGACAGTATCTGTACACCATAAGTCTCACCAATACACCAAATGCAATTCCCTCACTGCTGAGTAAAAAGCATCACCAGTTACACACCACCATTTAATGCCAGTTCTACAGATGGTCCTATTAAATTTATAATGGTCCTTGCCAATGGCTCCTTTTTTAGGTTAATTTGGTCTAGACGGGAGTTAGTATGGGTCTGGCCTCAATCAGCTTCTTCAACTGACAGCTCTCCTATCAATCACCACCTCAACTGGCAGGCTGAAAGAGAAGGCAATTGCCAAGTCTTTACCAGCATCAATTAAGGAGTTACAAATTACAAGTCCTCTCACTCCTACATGGGTATTCTGAACACCTCAAAAAAGAAGAGCTCGAGGAAGGCAAAAGGGTGCAAGTGATGAGACCAGGAGAAATAGCAGGGCTGCTCACCTGCAGGGTCAAGTCAGTGGCAAGAGCCACCAGCCAGCCCTTCAGCCAAAGCCAGGAACTAGAGGAAGCACCATTACAGGTTAGGGAGAAGGGTTAGGAGAAAGGAGATTTTACTTTTGCCTCAAAGCTAAATATAAAGCAAAAGTTTTTCAAACAAAGAGCACATGGCAGACTACACAGGAGAAATGGAAACTACTAAATGTGATCACTGATCCTTATAGTATTAAGTGTTCAAGCAGCTTTTAATTTTTCTTTAAAATCCTGTCCAAATGCATAAGACTGCCTCCCTGCTGCTCAGTTTCTTCTTTTTCCTTGTGTGGTCAAAGAAACAAAGTCATAGATGCAGCTTGTCACTAGCGGATTAAAAATTAATCAACTATCTCAATCAGTGTTACACAGCTAATTGCTAATTGCTTTTATTCTTCCACAGTTGGAAGGAAAAATTAAAGTTGACAACAATATGAGAAAAGTCACAAAGACTACATGTAAAAAACCTGCTTTACCTTGCTAAAAAACCTTGGTATATGAAAGTTAAGGAGGGCAGCTAATCTGCTTCTGTATACAATCAAAGAGGAGTTGCACATGCACTTAATAAAGCCAATTGCTCTTGCTTACCATGAGACTTGTCCAAAACAAATAATTTACATTTTTCTGAAATGGTGCAATATGATAAAAAATATTTCATGGTGAATGCTACTGAGGGGACTGATAAACATTTTTTACAAAGATCTGTATACAGTGGTGACTGGCACTGCTCTGTTTCACCACAAAATAAAAAGCTCTGCATGACTGCTTTACTCAATTATTCACAACTAACAAACCTGTCATACCTTCCCCAGCCCACTGGAATTCCTGCAGACATATTTATATATAAATATTTTTAGCCCAACAGTATCAGTTCCTTTCAACCTCTTGCACTGTATTCTTCTGTACTTAACATTTAATTAGACATCCTCCAAGTCAGGCTATTGTCAGGTCTATAGAATCAATAAGGCTCTTTATGTTAATATTTTGAAAGACTTCATGGTCATTATGCAGTTCATTATTTTAACTATATTGAAGTTTTATAAAATGTAGAAAAACATGTATAAAAAGTAGTTAAGATGTTCACTTTTCAGCTTCCTCCCCATTTCTACAGAGTAAAGTCCAACCTCCAAGGCCTTGTCCCTGTTAACAACTGTTCACTTCATTACAGACTTTGAGCAGTTCTGCAAGTTTCCCTAATTAATGCTCTGGATAATTGAAGAAGCATTCTTCCAAAATAACACCTCTAGTGTACCACAGCATTAAACCACACAACACGTCCTTCGTTCCTCCTCAGCATAAACCCGAGGACAGATATCAGTGACAACATGATCTTGCTACATCTCCTCATCCTTCTTCAGAACCCTAACAAATTAACTTGTCTTTTCACTAAGACAGAAGAAATTTGGTCGAGATACTTTCTAACCAAAGCCCCAGATCTTAAAATATGAACACTGACATGAAGACCAGCATTGTGAGTCCTCCACAACACCAGTGCTCAAGGGACACTGTGCAGATAATAGACTCCTCATCAAAAGATAAGGAAATCTCATTTAGATGCAGAAGTGAAATGGTAACATTTTAAACCCAGCCTCTAACAGAAAACATCCCTCTTCAATATACTGCTTAAATTAGCTTCACAACATGCTTCCCAAGAAAATAAAAACACTCTTCCCTTGAGTACAGAATCCACACTGACTCCAGCATCTGCACACAACTACATTAACCTGCCTTCAACTACCAAAGAAGCAGAACCTCGATGTTTAACTGAACCTCAGCGAGCCACCCAAATCCCCTTCTCTAACCAATTATCAGACCTGAAGGAAAAAGGAGTTCAACTCAGTCTTTGACACTCAATGTATGACTTAAAACTGAAGAGGAAGTGTTTTTTGTCAGTGATAACTGCCTGGCATTAAAGCATTACAGGGAACATTAATTTCTGAAAAACTCCTAACAACTTACAGTTCTGAAAACCTAAGATATGGACCATTAGGTCTGCTAAACCTGCTACCTCCCCCATCACCTCAGGCCCAGTTTTTATTTTGGGATTACACAGAATGAAAGACACAAAAACAAACCATGAGGAGACACAAACACGAGATGAGCCTTGGAAACTTACCCCTCCTGACAACTTAATCACCCTGACTTTGCTGCCGACTTGGGGCCCATCACTAGCACTGTTTGTCCGCTGCATGACAGTCCTTTTCGTGCCAGGTTTCAGTTCCTGGGGCCTTGCTTGCACGGAAGCCACTCGAGCAGTCTGTGCGGGGGGCAGCGGGGCCACAGTGCCCTTTGTCTGCGCAGCTTTCTGCGCTGCCTGGGGGGGGCTGGTCGCTACTGGTCGTGGCGGCCTCAGCTGCTTCACCGCCTTCATCTGCTGTCCCGGGTACTGCAGGTTGGCCCCGGGCTGTGGGAAGTCTGTGGGTTTGGGTTGGATATTTGGAACTACCGGCTCTTGTTTTTTCGCCAGGAGTCTGTTTTTCACATTGTGCCTGCTCTGTAAGCCGGAGTGGGGGATGTAAGGGCTGCCGTTGGTGGGGAACTCGGAGTCGTCGTCGTCCTGCTGCATGTAGGACTGGGGGGTGGGAGGCTGATGCTGCTGCTGCTGTGCGAGTCGTTCCAGCAGTTCTCTCTTCCTAGCCCCAGCCTGCTGCTGCCGCCTCAGCTCCTTCTGCTTCAGAATTTCTTCTCTTAGACGCTTCTGCTCTTCTATCTTCAACCGGTACAATCGAGTTTCCTCATCTTCGTCTGGATACTGCAAAGGGAAAAACAAAGGAATTTATAAAATGCTCAGTAAATGCCTGGCTTGGTCAAAACAAGAAGAAATTGATGTTTCAGATGTCACAAAGCTGTAACTCTCTGAAGAGCTTTTTAAATTATCCCTGATAGCAAACTAAGGCTGTCAGTGAAGTCTATCTGCTGGCAAGGATAATTTGCTATTCATTACAGACAAACAGCTCAAAACTGTTTTAGGACTTAGATACACTACTTCCTAGTCAGTCAAGCTTTAATAATACCAGTTGAGAAATCTTATCACAAAAATAAAGAAAAATATTAAAATGTGAAGTTTTACAAATTGTAGCTCATTTAGAAGTTTCCAAAACCAATTAAACTGCATATATAATTCAAGATATCAAAATATGTTTCAAATGGCAAGTAACAATACAGAGGCAACTCACTGTCACACAGGTTTTATCTTGCTCTTTTCCGACAAAGTAACAAAAGGTAGGGTGGTAAATGACCTGAAAGGCCCTGATTAGAACTATTGATTTTTCTCACAGAATTTTCAGCCTGATCTCAAACTCATTTGTCACACAATAATTGGTTATAATGAACAGCACAAGTCAATCTCTCTGACCTTGAACTCATGCACTCTCTTCAGAATCAAAATGTTGCCAAATGCAGTGTTGGAATATTAATGGTATAAAGAGAATGCCTTTAATATTCCAGCCCTGGGCCCATCTGAAAGCATTACACCAAATAACCTTTCTAAGGATTCCTCAACTTTGGCACAATGGGTTCTTAGGGAAAGTTGTATCAAAATAGACATGAGTCAGGGAAATGCAGATCCTCATCATGCTGGAGAAATATATCAAATTGCTCTTGCAATACAACCACCTGCATTTTTCAAATTTACAAGACACATTTTTTCATTGTATCATTTTTTTTTTCCAGCCATTTGAAATAATTAACCTAGAGATCTGCAGAAACTGCTTGCAAATGGTAATGAATGTAACACTGTACTCAAGGCATCTTAACCACCCCTAATACAAACAGGCTCTCAAAGTAACTTTGCCTGTTGGTCAATTACAGCATAAAGAATGCTGAGATCTCAAAAGCTGTGAATCTGTGAAGCCACAGGGTGCAAACTCTCGTCAACATAAATGCCATTTTTTGCACATACACAACACAAACATGCAACAATAGATTATGGTGGACTTTTTAAATTCTGATTCGTAGTACATCCCAGAATCTTCCCCCACCCAAGGAAAAACCCAACCCAACCAACCAGAACAGATCCAACCATAAAGTTGTTTTAGAGATGTACAAGCCCAGTAGTATCATATTTGTACTCATAGAATTGAGATGCAGAAATCCTGAATGCTTGTCTCCTTCTGATATAACTGCTTCTTTCTTGAGTGTATACTGATTGGAATTATTCCTATGTTAATGGCTAAAATAAGATTTTTTTAAAATTTGTTTTTAAAAATTTAAATATGGGATATAGTTCTGAGCTGAGAGCTAATGCTGGTTTTTTTTGGAGAATGGATCATACAGCTAAAGGTTCTGATCTTCCTCTATATTCTTCAGACTACAGTGGTAGTAATTAATGACTAACAACTATATCACAGGTCTTTGTTGATAGACTGTAACAGGAACATGCTTCTATAAACTGAGGAATGGGAGAGAATTCAAATCTAAATTATATTGGAGACTTCATTTCTTCTGAAGAGGTTCACACCACCTGCCTACACTGTCCTCCTATTTTTAAGATCAAAAATGCATAATAATGTCCTAATTTCGCTTATCCTAAAGTGGCCTTAACATAAGCAGAATTAGGCCCACAGACATCACTTATACTTTCCAATTTAATTGACAAAATACTTTTTCAGACTGAGGATAGGCAAGTTTCTGTCCTGGAGAACAGATTTTCAGGCATTTCAGGTGAGTATTTTGCAGCCTCACAGGAAAACAAGCATACTTAGTAAATTAGAGATATAAGATTTTAATCTAGTCACTCAGGTTGCAAACCTTTCTAATACCTATTTTCAAAGTGAGCAAAATCTTTACTAGCCAATACTGCTATTTGTTTGGTGCTTCCTGAATGATAAGGCATTCATAAATATGGCCACTGACTCTTCAGGAAGAAGGATGCAAAGAAAAGACTTAATTTTCCAGTTGAAGACACTGGCAAGATAACCTGCCCAGTTCAGTTCTGAGGATACAGCTAGAAAAGATGACAGAATTTCACTCTCTCATCTTCATAGAAAGCAAAAGATCAGGACAAAGTGGACTAATTACAAGAAAAACACACAAAAAACAAAGTCTGGAAAACATTACAATCTGCCTAAGAAGAGAAATGTAATAATCCACAGTACAATGAGAGTGGGGAATATATCTGAACACTTGGAAATGAACATGACTAGTACAGCAATCCTGACTGGAGAAGTGACAGTGAGATCACCACAGTGTCACAGCTGAAAAAGGGACAACTGCTACCACACTGTTTGCAGCACAATGCTCTATTTCAGGTCTGCTTTGAAAGAAGGGTTCTGTGTGCACATATTCACATTCTTTTCTAGTACTTACCAAGTGTATCTACAAAGGATTTACTTTTATGGTTAATAATGGGAACCACCAGAAGAGATCATTTTTCCAAGGCAACTTCTATTTTTTAAATCCTGCTTTGCACAAACTTACACAAAGCAGGTATCAGACTGTTTTCAAAGACAGCTTTGACTCAGAATTAAAAAGGAAGAGCACTGCAAGAGACATTTTGGAACTAATGCCTTTATTTTTCTATTATTACAATATGGAAGAACTTTAAGGTGTGGAGATGGGGAGGCGTGTAGCTAATTTGTTTCAAAACTTACCTTACTAATGGTCTGAAAGACAAGAGGCTTCTCTTTAAGAGGAACTGCATTTCCTATGACTCAGATTATCCCAAGAGACTGAATTGAGGGGGATTACTTAAGCATTTTTTTTCAGAAAAGATCAAAATTAAAAACTGAATTGAGGATTTTTTTAACTAAATACTTCCACTGAAAAGCAAGTGCACAGGAGGTCAAACACTGCTAGCTAATGGTTTCTTTTGTGTCCCATTTGTGAAAAGTAGTTATGACCATTCGTAATTCAGGAAAAAGATGAAAAGCTAATCATGAGCAGCTTAAAGGGAAGACAGTATTATCACAATTACAGCTTTCAACAGTTGAAGAAAACCTGGTCCTTGAGACAAGATTCATGGTCAACTAAACTATAAAGATTTACAGTTCTGTTCAGAATAACCCGACACTCAGAAATTACACAGGGCGTGTTTAAGCCATTGTGTTCCTCTGGTATTTCCCGATGTTCAGAATTAATACAACCATCAGTGCAATCCTACCCACTCCTTTTAGTGCTCATGGAGAGCTTTCTCTATCTGCAGGGAAATGGACATCTGTTCATACTGCATGATCCAATGGAGCCCAACATACTGGCATCTCATGTTTTGATGTGCAGAGTACCAGCTGAGCAAACAGCATCAT
Organism: Ceyx cyanopectus; assembly: GCA_013401355.1. Classification (NCBI taxonomy): domain Eukaryota; kingdom Metazoa; phylum Chordata; class Aves; order Coraciiformes; family Alcedinidae; genus Ceyx; species Ceyx cyanopectus. Next base: position 84,082 of record VYZU01028613.1, read on the forward strand.
TTTCTCCAAAAAGAGTATCTCCTATTTTCCCTTGCATCACAACACTTCATGAGAGATATTTTCTTCTTCAAAAACAAGCTCTATGGACAATGCAGCTGCAACCTCCTGCAGGAGTGCTTGAGAACCTAGGGGAGACTGAACAGCCTAAAGGAAAACAGCATGAGGAAGACAGCTCTTCAAAGAGCCTTTTTTCAAGTCATAGAGCATCATGGAAAATGGAAGAGAAGCCGCTTTCTGACTCAGAAGCAGATAAAAATGGGCATAAGAGGTATTTCAGATGCTTGCATCACTGATGACCTTTATTCAACCTTTGCCTTTTCATAGTAGAAATGACTCCTCCTCCTGCAAAACAAATTCACTGCAGCCTTGCTAACCTTCCAGGCTTTCCTCTTTTTTTGTGTCAACAAAGACTGGGTTTGCCATCACATTAGAGAACAGTGCAATTCAGAAGGGAGGCCTCTAGTGGCACTACATATTGGGTGAATAGCACATTAAGTGTGCTTACAGCTCACAGGTCAGACTAGAAAAGTTTTTAATAGGTGGGAGTTCTTTGTTTCTTGTTTGTTGCTGTTTGTTGTGTTGTGGGTCGTTCTGGGGTTTGGTTTTGGTTGGTTTTTTTTAAGAAAAAAGCCTTACCTCTGGTTCAGGTTTTACTTCTGATTTTGCTTGGCCCACTGGTGTGATTGCTTTAGCTTTCATCTCAGGCCTTCCTTGTGAGTTTCCAACACCAGCTACAGGCTTGTTGGCAGTCACAGTGCTGGTAACAGGTTTGACCTGAGCAGCTGGGGTAGAGGTCCTCCTGTTGTTGCTCATTTCCAGCGCGTGCGACGGTGCAATCGGCAACTCACGCAAGTTGCTGTTCCTTGGAGCAGTTGACTGTAGCTGTTGGTTTGGACGCTTGACAATATTTTGGGATGGTGTATTCTGAAAAGCAGAAAGGCAGAACTGTAGACTTCCACTACAAACCAGACTAAAGTATTTCCTGTTTCATATTTCCATGATTTAGTTAAGTTTTGCAAGAAATGTTTTCAAACAGTTACAGTATTTTTCAATGTGAGAAAAAAAAAAACAACAAACAAATGACATTTTAATGAGAGTTGTTTGGGTTTTTCTAATTAAAAGCAAAACTTAATCTCACTTGTTTAACAACTTTTTCAGAAATTCGCTTCACTGTGTGACTTACTTCCCTATCAAAGCAATTACTCTGAACAACAGTCACGTTGTCCTGAGCACTGCTACAGACTGTTGTGCTATCCAACCTAATGAGCACCAGAATATGCTCTATGGGAGTGAACCTGAAAGACATGAGTGGCACTATTTGAACCAGAAAGCTTATTAGCAGTGGCACAGAGAGGCCTTCAGACTGAAAGTGTCAGAGAACTAGGCTCCCACCCAGTCAGAAGCTAGCAGCAGTTCTAAAATCTTAATAAGCAAACCCATCTTCCAAAACCCCTTTACTGCCAGTTTTTGGGTAATGGCATAATCTCTTATTGGACCCCAATCAGGAAAAACACTGAAAACTGGAGGATAAAAAAGAAAAAGAGAGATGCATGTGCTGTTTTGGGATGTAGGTTATGAAATGATCAAGGTAAAAAAAGGATCAAAATATGGTGAAAGGAGGAGACAGTGCAGGAAGGGAATAGATGGGACTGAAAATACACACTGCTGGGTTTTGAAACCTGACCTTACACACCTGTCACTCCCACAGAACTACAGAAAGCAATACAGACACGTGTGGTACTTACATGTCTTGGCTTCATTGGACCCTGGCGTGGCTGACACTGCATCCTGTTGTTATTTGGCTGCTGCTGCGTGGCCTGCATATGAGGCCTGAACTGTGGCTGGTTCATGGGCATCAAGGGCTGTGGTGGCCCTTGGAGATGATGGTGGTGTTGCTGCTGTGGCTGCTGGTGATGGTGTTGCTGCTGTGGCTGCTGGTGATGATGCTGCTGAGGCTGAGGTTGTGGCTGAGGCTGTAAAGGTGGATGCAAGGGACCCTTCACATAAAGAGAAAGATTATTCAGTTTTAGTTCAAAGTTAATAAACTCCTGAAAAGTAGCTCCAACCTCCCAAGCCTATAAAATATCTGTTAAGCAGCTAAAGAAGACTCTAACCCAAAAATATATCAAGTAAAATACAGACTAACAGATGCTGTGCTAAGTAGTTGTACACTGTGTATGTTAACAGCTGAAGTGGAAAAAATGAATGCAAGTTACTGCCCTCTACCACCTTTTCTACTGACTTTTAAACTGGTTTGTTCATTTTTATTTTTTTTCCCACCATTACTGGACTTCGGGATTTCCCCACGTTCAAATCAGACTCTTTGAAAAGATCCTCCACAAAGCCCACCGAACACGCAGAGCTCTCCACGTCGCCCTGCACGCCTCCAAACCATTTACCCACTTCAAACAGCCATTCGACTTCCTCCGGGTTGCCGGGAGGTCCCCGGCTCCCTGCCGGGCTCCGCCGCTGAGCGGCAGAGGGCGCTCCCGTCCCGCCGCTGCCCGGGGCCCGGAGACCGCTCCGGAGCTACAGCGGCTTAGGGAGCCAGGGCCGGGCTTGCGGTTCGTTACCCATCGGCACCTGGCTCCACAGTTCAAGAGTGACAGGGAAATCTATAGAGAGTCCAAGGGAGGCTAAAAGTTGGTGATGGGACTGGAATATCTCTCTTATGACTAAAGGCTGAGAGACCTGGGGCTGTTTAGCCTGGAGAAAACTGAAGGGATCTTATGAATGTTCACAAGTATCTGAAGGGTGGGTGCCAAGTGTAAGGGGCCAGGCTCTTTCCAGTAGTGCCCTGTGATAGGACAAGAGGTTAACAGTAGAAAAGTGAAACAAGAGAAGTTCCACCTCAACATGAGGAAAAACTTCACGGGGAGAATGATAGAGTCTGGAACAGGCTGCCCAGAGAGGCTGTGGAGTCTCCCACTCCAAAGACTTTCAAAACCTGCCTGGCCTGCCCTGAGTTTGGACTTGATCTCCGGAGATCCCTTCCAACCCCCACTGCACTCCAGCCCCGTTAGTCCCAACAGCTCCAGTGGGGGGGCTCCATTGGCAGAGCAGTACCTGCATGCTGGGCTGGGTGTGCGCGGCCAGGAAGGGTTGTCCCGGAGCCTGCAGGAACTGCTGCCTCGGAGGGATGAACGGTCGTGGAGTTGCCGAGCCCGGCTGGTTGAAGTGGAGGATCCCCACGGGCCCTTGAGGCTGCATGTTGGGCCGCACTGGGCGCTCTCTGGGGAACACGGGCTGCTGTCCCTGCTGGTTGAAGGCTGGCCCGGGCGGGGTGAAGGGCATCGGGCTTTGGGTGGGGACAGGGTGGGCGCTGTTAAGAAGCGGGGGAGGTGGTGGCGGGGGAGGACTTCTCTGCTCAAACAAGGGATGGTTTGGAAATCGTGGATCTGTGGGAAATCAAGGAAGTGGGTTAAGTGACAGCCAAAGATGTGCTTTTGAAACAAAAAAACTCTGATTTTTAAAAAGGAACCTGAAATGTGTAGAGAGCAAAACTGTAGGATAAGTTTTAATTTTAAAAGCATCTGTGTACAAAAGGAACTGGTGCTTGCAGGGCAGCACAACTGGTGCTTTGCTGGAATTAGCAATGCCCTTCAGAAATTCTACTGTAGTGAAAGCAATGAAGGATTCCAGGGGTCATAATTTAAAACACACCAGAAATCACAAAAACATTGATATCACTTGCTGACCAGGTATTTAGCTATTTTTTACATATTTTGTGTGTGAAATGTGTCTAGCATATACATTATAAATATATGCATATATAGATATACATGCATATTGTTTGCTCTTGCTGTATCATTTTAGCTAGAATTAACATTTCCTACAGTACAACACACAGTCCAGGCAGTTTAAAGCATCACTAAAGGAAAAGAGAGTGTATGGAGAGGACTAGTTCTATAAACTTTATTGCCACAATCACTTAAATATTGTGTATTTGTATAAATATCCAAGCTGATGATACTTACAGATGGAGACATATAATTGCACCAAAAAAAGAAGATACCAGACCACAAGAATTTCTGGCATGTGCAAGCCTGGCTACATCAAAAAGGCCTTTCCTGTCTTCTGAACACTTCACGTTGTATGATACACCCCTAGACTGCACTGTGACATGACCCAAGTGGAATCTGTCTGCTAAGAGCAATGAAAATGCTCACCTGTAATGAAGAAAGGATCTCTTTCCTGAGGAGGTGGAGGAGGAAGTGGTGGTGGTGGGGGTGGTGGCCCTCTCCACTGGTCCTGGATTGGCAGCCTTGGAGCTTGGGTGAAGTTGGTAGGAACTGGCCCAGGCGTATGCTGCTGGAAGTCTGGAGGGCCCTGTTGGATAAGGCAGAACTAAAATTAAGACTACTATCCACCATTTATCTGTTGCCTGCTTGTATTTTTAAGAGGGGGGTGAAAAAAAGGTGTAACTGCTTAATGAGTTGTCCTATCACTGCACAAACTGGCACTCCTTACCGTGTCATTCCCTCACAATGGAAGAGGTATTAAACCCAAGTACAGTATCTTGAAATGAATTCACAATGTTTTAATAATGACCAGCACCACAGGAATGCCATTGCTTCTCCAGCTTATTGAAATCCATGCAATTATTGACCTTCTTTCCCATTAATCCAAAAATATCTGAATGTTTACTTTAGAAGACATTCCTGACATTTATATTCTTAAACTGTGCTATTCACCATCAATTTAGTACAATGCAAGCTACAGAAGCCAGGCAGCTTTACTTGAAAAAAAAAAAACAAACCACAAAACAAAACAGAGGGGAATGACAATTGATAGCATCCAGAAAATTAAAGAAACCATCTTTCAGAAAAAAAGAACAGGAGACTAACACTTCTATCTATTCACAACTTAGCAGCTGAAGCATTATAATAGGGTGCAAAATTATCCTTCCTCCAGTAAGGTGGTTTTTTTTTTCATGTAGTGAGCCTTTACATATTGCAGAGCAGTATGCTAATCCAAAAGCAGAAGGCTTCCTTAATTGAGTAATTCACACTATCATTTTTTCCTTTTATTTCAAAAGTGGACAAAATACGTTAGCACCCTCTGCAAAGCAGCAGCAGCTTCACTTCACATTCACAAACATTTCCTTATTATGTATGAGTAAATAAAAAAATAAATAATGAAAATCTATGAACATCCCTGTTTTCCTCTTTATACAGATTCTGAAATCAGTGGTGGCATCTGTTCTGTCTATTTCATGCTCATCTTAAAGCTTAAAAAATTGCCATTGCTGAAGACAAGGTTTTCAAAACAGATTTCAGACCAGGCACTCCCTGCAAGACTGAAACAGGGTCATCAGCAAGGACCAAACAACAAAACTGCAGAGGTTAATCATTTATCTACTGAGCTGCCCTCACCAATGGTATGCAGTCTCACTCTAGCCTATTTGTACTGCAAAAATACTAGCATTTTAGGAAAATACTCAACAAAAATGGGTATTTGCTCTGGAAACTGAAGCCTACTTGTTACTGAAGTAGCACCAGACAAAGCTGCTTCACATCCTCCTACCAGCAGAATTCAATTGGGATTGCCAAGGCTCAAACCAGTAGATGGGTAGCACTAAGGATCCCAGTCATTGTTAAATCTGTGACCTTCCTGAAAACACCTGAACAGGAATATGTGAGATATTAATACCTCTTATTTGGAAGTGGGACTGTGACTACTTGTGTCATCATACAGCCATCAACTGTAAATATTTTATCATTGCTGGAGATTAAAGGGTCTATATATCCTGTTGCCAGTATTCCTAGTCAGCAAGTCTCCTGTGGGTATTTCATTTAGTGGAGAGACATTATATTACACTCAAGCATGACAGTTCTCATAACATACATACTGTTTGTAGGAGGAGCTGCTAGACTTCTGCAAGTCAACAGTTACCAACACAAAATATTCTTGCCACCTCAGAAGAGACTAATGGCTTTGAGTTTCACAGGCTATCTGCAAAACCCAGCAGTTGGAGGAACAGGGAGCTATATGGGATGGAGGAAGTGACATTTATTTGTCCCATCAAAATCTGTTCATGTTTAGCTGAACAAGGCCATTCCACTGCACTGCCCTTTCCTCACGTTGAGCAGGACAGCACTGGCTGCCTGCCAACAGAGCAACTGAACTCAAACCTTGAGGATCCTGACCCTTCACTCACAAAACACACCTCTAAGCATCACTTGCATATAGGAGCTGCCAGAGGTACTTTCAAACTAAGGTTAAATGCATTCCCTCATCTTCGAAGTCTTGGTGATAAACAGCTATTTCTCAAAGCACTGCTCTTAAATCCATCCTAGGGAACACACGGCACTTCCAGGAGCTGCAGAGCCCCAGAGGCACCNATTTCTCAAAGCACTGCTCTTAATCCATCCTAGGGAACACAAGGCACTTCCAGGAGCTGCAGAGCCCCAGAGGCACCCAGCAAACCAGCTGATGGCACTGGGCTATTTACTTCTTAGTTTATCACTGCATAATGCGTACGGTCCTTGCAACAGAGGCAGGGGAGCAACTGGTTCATCAGGGCAGTTTCACACAGGGTGGCTTATATATCTTGCCTGTTATTTACAGCATGAAATCATGTGGGCAGAGAGAATGTGGTCTCAACACACAACCTGCTTTTTACCTGTTTTCAGAGAGCTCAACTTGGAAGCTCTGAAATTCCCCCTGCATTTTTCTCTAGACACCATATATGCCTACAGATATCTTAGTTATTTCTAAAATAGCCAGCAANGAGGGGAATGACAATTGATAGCATCCAGAAAATTAAAGAAACCATCTTTCAGAAAAAAAGAACAGGAGACTAACACTTCTATCTATTCACAACTTAGCAGCTGAAGCATTATAATAGGGTGCAAAATTATCCTTCCTCCAGTAAGGTGGTTTTTTTTTTCATGTAGTGAGCCTTTACATATTGCAGAGCAGTATGCTAATCCAAAAGCAGAAGGCTTCCTTAATTGAGTAATTCACACTATCATTTTTTCCTTTTATTTCAAAAGTGGACAAAATACGTTAGCACCCTCTGCAAAGCAGCAGCAGCTTCACTTCACATTCACAAACATTTCCTTATTATGTATGAGTAAATAAAAAAATAAATAATGAAAATCTATGAACATCCCTGTTTTCCTCTTTATACAGATTCTGAAATCAGTGGTGGCATCTGTTCTGTCTATTTCATGCTCATCTTAAAGCTTAAAAAATTGCCATTGCTGAAGACAAGGTTTTCAAAACAGATTTCAGACCAGGCACTCCCTGCAAGACTGAAACAGGGTCATCAGCAAGGACCAAACAACAAAACTGCAGAGGTTAATCATTTATCTACTGAGCTGCCCTCACCAATGGTATGCAGTCTCACTCTAGCCTATTTGTACTGCAAAAATACTAGCATTTTAGGAAAATACTCAACAAAAATGGGTATTTGCTCTGGAAACTGAAGCCTACTTGTTACTGAAGTAGCACCAGACAAAGCTGCTTCACATCCTCCTACCAGCAGAATTCAATTGGGATTGCCAAGGCTCAAACCAGTAGATGGGTAGCACTAAGGATCCCAGTCATTGTTAAATCTGTGACCTTCCTGAAAACACCTGAACAGGAATATGTGAGATATTAATACCTCTTATTTGGAAGTGGGACTGTGACTACTTGTGTCATCATACAGCCATCAACTGTAAATATTTTATCATTGCTGGAGATTAAAGGGTCTATATATCCTGTTGCCAGTATTCCTAGTCAGCAAGTCTCCTGTGGGTATTTCATTTAGTGGAGAGACATTATATTACACTCAAGCATGACAGTTCTCATAACATACATACTGTTTGTAGGAGGAGCTGCTAGACTTCTGCAAGTCAACAGTTACCAACACAAAATATTCTTGCCACCTCAGAAGAGACTAATGGCTTTGAGTTTCACAGGCTATCTGCAAAACCCAGCAGTTGGAGGAACAGGGAGCTATATGGGATGGAGGAAGTGACATTTATTTGTCCCATCAAAATCTGTTCATGTTTAGCTGAACAAGGCCATTCCACTGCACTGCCCTTTCCTCACGTTGAGCAGGACAGCACTGGCTGCCTGCCAACAGAGCAACTGAACTCAAACCTTGAGGATCCTGACCCTTCACTCACAAAACACACCTCTAAGCATCACTTGCATATAGGAGCTGCCAGAGGTACTTTCAAACTAAGGTTAAATGCATTCCCTCATCTTCGAAGTCTTGGTGATAAACAGCTATTTCTCAAAGCACTGCTCTTAAATCCATCCTAGGGAACACACGGCACTTCCAGGAGCTGCAGAGCCCCAGAGGCACCCAGCAAACCAGCTGATGGCACTGGGCTATTTACTTCTTAGTTTATCACTGCATAATGCGTACGGTCCTTGCAACAGAGGCAGGGGAGCAACTGGTTCATCAGGGCAGTTTCACACAGGGTGGCTTATATATCTTGCCTGTTATTTACAGCATGAAATCATGTGGGCAGAGAGAATGTGGTCTCAACACACAACCTGCTTTTTACCTGTTTTCAGAGAGCTCAACTTGGAAGCTCTGAAATTCCCCCTGCATTTTTCTCTAGACACCATATATGCCTACAGATATCTTAGTTATTTCTAAAATAGCCAGCAAAAAAAAAGGAATTATGCTGAAACTTCCTGAAACCTGAGCTAATAAAGCCCAAGTATCACATATTTACCACCTGAGCTGAAGAACTGGCAGCAGTAATGATGTGGCTGGGCTTCTTTCCAAGCATCAAATGGCACTGCAGTGACCACAGCCGCCTCTACCTGCTTCTTCCAAACTTAAGCATTCTGCCCTGGTTGAGGTAACAGATCCTCATCTGTCTCTCCTGGTTCCCAAACCTCAGTTTTAGTGCTAGGCTACAAAAACAGGTTTAGGCTACAAACTAAGTTGGCATCTCTGCTTCTCTGACCAAATTTGTAACCCAGCCTTCCCCAATATTAATTCTTGTCCAATTAGCTTTACTGTTCTCCTGGCCCTGCTTGCTCTTTGGACACATTCTCTCAAACCCATCACATCTTTCACTCTGCCCATTCTAATCCCAGTGTGGATCCAACTTCCCAACTCCCTGAGTCCAAGCTGTGGATGTCTAGTCTTGCCTTGCAGCAGCTGGTCAGGAGCTCCCATTTACCCCACCCAGACCCAGCCTTTCTTGCCTGCACACTTAGACTAGGCAATTCCCCCCTCTTCTTCCTGCCAGGGAATGTGAAGTAAATGAGAGGAGTAAAAAGATATTCTTCTTGTATTTTAAATGAACACTTCAAACCAGCCTTCTCTCTCCTGCCAACCTCATTCCAAAGCAGCTGAATTGCAAATGCATGGGAAGTCCTGTTGAATTTCACACAGCTCTTTTGTACTGAAACATCCTAAATGTAGCCAAACTCAATTTTCTTCCTTGAAAATTCCAGCAACAATAAAACATTTCTAAATAGTACACTTGGGCATAACAATGTATTTCCACCATTTCAATTTTGGAATTAAATTATTTGGAAAATTTCAACTAAAACAAAAACAAGACAGGTGAGCAGCACATCATCTTGGTTCCAACCACAGAGTCTGGTGCTATTTCCCATCATAAGGAAACTTCATGAAATAAGCTTTAGTTAAGTTTTAGACCTGAGTAGTACAAAGTTATGTTAGATCTAAGTCACAGTTAAAAATATGTATTACCATTTATCTTTAAAAAGTTCAGAAACTAATAACCAGCAAGATACTGCACAGTTAGAAATAAAGCAGTGATGATTTTAAGCTCCCTTTGGTGCCAAAGGTGTCCACTGCCACTTAAGAAGCAAATATTTACAGTCCTCTCAATACTTTCACTGATTTTAAGATAAACTGTTATAAAAAAACTGGTATATATAAACATTGAGAAAATACCTTTTTTTCCCCCCCTCTCTAGTTTTACTACTGGTATATTTCATACCATTATATCCCATAACACAAGATGGGTCAAAATAACTCTGAAACAGCCTCACAAAACTGGAGTGAGGACATATTTACAGTTTGGAACTCTTCCTTTTGGCCTCTCTTTTTTTTGCATCCCTCACAGGATTGCATTCTGGGGGTTTGTAAGGCTGAAGGTTTGAGGCTGAGAAAATTTTCGAGATGTATATTTTCTAGTCCTAAAGCCAACTCTGCTCCATTTTGCTTTCAAAGTACCATGAAGGTTCTTTTTATATCCTGCAACAAACATCAAGTTGTCCCTCACACTCAGGATTCATGAAAGCTGAAGTGCCACAGCACTTACTCCACATGCAATGAACAGAAGGTTGGGCTTTTGAAATCCAAATGTTTCAAACATGGAAAAACTACATAAGTAGAGCTGATGTAAATCACACCCCAGCAAAGCTGTGTGCCATACAGACAAAAGAGCAGCACTAAGAAATACCCACTTATTTGATCACTGAACAAATTTTAACTTTATGTATATGACATTTTGAAGAACTACTAAAATATGACTGGTCACATTTCTTGGCTGATAACTAAAGGCCAATCATGCAAAATTAACTGCAAAGATATTTGTTATTTGCAGAAAAATGAATTACCAATATTTGCTTAAAAAAATAAATAAATTTGTATGATTGTCTTCCTTCTAACATCCATGAAAAAGACTGAGCTCCACTCTCCATTTTCTTAAACCAGCTTTGCTTCCAATATCCTTGTAGTGGTTATTTTTCTGAGTTTTTTGTCTATTCTGAAATACCATTAAATATTTTTCTACTTAACAGAAATACACTAATACTACAATTTCAACTTTACTTACGCCAGATTTTAATTGTCCTAAAAATAGCACAAAGTAATGTAACTGTTCTCCATTAGTTAAAGTTTTTGAGGGTTGTGGTTTGTTGTTTTGGTTTTTGTTTATTTTTTTTGCTTAACAGTAGTTAAACTGTAAGCCTAGGGGTGGATTATTTTACCATTAGTATTAAACTCAACATTCAGCAAGTATTTGCTGCTAATAACCCCCAAGTGCCCTCTGGTATTTTG
>VYZU01028617.1:0-25274 GCA_013401355.1 Ceyx cyanopectus
AAGAATTGCTAATGAATCACAGAAGATATCTTAATAAACACATCTGCTTTAGTATAAGGCCAGAGCTTTTAAATGTTACAACCTTGCATTCAGAAGTAACATTTGATTGTTAAATACAATTCTTACCATGAGCTAATTTTGTCACACTTTGTTGATGATTCAAAAATGTAATACCAATCTACGACCCGTGAGAAATATAAGTAAACTGATTAGAAGTGCTTATTTATACTGAACCATCTGACATTAAATTGCAGTCTATGGCAAAATAGCTGAACTTGACTCATTCTGAGTCTGTAAAATACTGAAAGAGATAGGTAGAGAAGCAGCATGCAAACTTCAGTCTACAGTTTATATCCAACACTGGAGAGAAAATACATTTAAATAAAATAGTAAATGAAGGAGAAACATATTGCTGCAGGAACAGGAAAAAAAATATTGTTATTCATGATAGTTGTTGAAATTTTGTGTTTCACCAAACACAATATTTTTGTATTGTGTTTTTTTTATTATTGTTGAAGATTTAAATTCCACATACANTAGACAAGGCACAAGGACTCGCTTGTAATTGCTATTCTAGACTTCTAGTTGAATTTCCACACTTCCATAAGCATAAGTTTTTTTAAGAAGACAGGTATTTTCCTGGAGTCATAAAGGAGAATTTACTTGCTCTTTAAAACTTTTTTTTCTTTTTAAAATCCTCTTCAAAGGTCTTTTGGTTTTTTATGTAGACTCCCGTTTCACTGCATAAATGATTGTTATTAAAATGGAGCCTCTTTGAGTATTGGTGCCCTCAAAGGCTGTGTTCCTTGAGCTTTTTTCTCCTCCAGCATAGTTGTGATGTGCGATAAGTTTTTACCCTCTTGTCTAATAAATATAGAAAATTCTATGTATCCAGTTGTATATACTGTATGTAATTCATCACTCTTTTTTCCAGTCATAGACAGAATTTCCCAGAATGGAGCAGGTACCTGTCATGTGACTGGTCTTCCTGCTGTTTTGTGTCACTGAGAGAGAGGAAATAGCAGGCTAATGATCACTATTGCTTGAAACTAGGAATTCTTAAAACCAGAGTCTTGTTCTGGAGAAGTACCACATCTCTGTGATTTCACAGACATCTGGAGTGACTTGTTGCCCCCTTCAGAAATGTTAGCAGTGGTTCTGGCTTTCAGTGGACCCCACTTCTTTGCTGCCCAAGTAACTTCTGAGGGGAAAAAGCATCGCTAGCAAGCAGGTCCAGATGAGCTCTGCCTCATCTCGCTGCAGGGTGGTTGGACTGGATGACCTTTGAAGGTGCCATCCGACCCAAACCATTCCTTGGTTCTCTGATTCTCACTGAGAGAGGCACAACTTAAGAGTCTTATTTCCCAAAGCTGACAATACTGAGGCCTGTTCTGGTACTCCAGCTTTAATTTAAGAAGTGAGGAGTCCCTGCTATTGGGTTTGTGCCTCTGTGCATCCCATCTCACTACTCTGGTTGTGTGATATCACTGGCTGTGTCAAATACTGAGACGTGGGCAGATTGATAACAGAAATCAGCCCTGTTTTGTCTGCGGTAGCTGGATAGTTAAAACCAAAATTTGTTAATACTGTTGTCACTTTTGAAATTACTTACTACTTTGCATTAAATATTTTGATTTTCAGCTGAGTTAGAACGTAATGAAACAACTGATGTTGCTGGAGGACACTTTTTAGGGCCTTGGTAAGCAGTAGCAGTTCATCAGGCAGAGTGAGTGATAGTGTCAGTTCAGTCCCTCACAGAATGGCAGCAAACCAACCACAGGCAAGAGGCCCTTGGACACAAGAGCTCTCCTTCCCTCACTTTGAATTCCCTTCCTTTTGTGTACCCACGTCTGGACTGAAAATGCAGTATTTAATGAATTTTTAACAAGGCTTTTCTTTTTGGATTGAAAAGTGCCATAGCAAAATTGACTTGCATGTGGTGAAACCCACTGGAATTATTTCCTTCCAAGGGGGATAAAAGCAGAGCAGGAGTAGAGCCTGGGAGTTTACTGAGTTAATTATATGGTGCTGTGTGTGACGGAAGAATGAAGTCATGTTTTTATCAGTAGCATTTATATTAGTATTCTTTTTCATGAGCTATACACAGGTGACAAAATGTTGATGTTCCTCAAGCTATTATTGTTTTACTATAACATTGATTTTATGAATATACTGTTATTATGCTAATGAGTTACTTGGATTTCTGTCTCTGAAGTTTGTCACACCGTATGTACTGAATGGAGAAAATTTATCAAGTACAAAATCCTTGTATTCACTTCCTTATCATATAAGTAAGAAGTTGCTCTTATTGTATATCAATATATGTACATATTGAAAAAGATCAGAGAAGTATTGTGAAGTGCCTGCTCAGCTGGTGAACTTGTGAAATGGAAAGAAGAATCCATGTCAGGTTTTTCAGTGACAGTACTTCCTTCAGATTGACATTGCTTATTATTTTACAGTAAATAGTTTATTTTCATCTGAGTTAGAAGTTAATGAAATAAATGAGGGGTCACTGCAAGACTTTCTATCGATTTCAGTGAACAGTTCCTTGCGTTCCTAATTTTGTGTTGTAAAGGGACAGACTTTGAATGAGAATTTCCACTGCAACATTTCCTACAAAACACTGTGGTTCCATATTCTACAGATGCTCTAGTTTGTAGGTAGAGATATGGGATGGATATAACCTGCCTTGAGTGTACAATACTTACATTGCAGACCACTTCTTGGTTGGATTTTCCCAGCTCTCCAGTCTGTCCAGATCAATAATAGTGCATATTAATTTTTCCTTCACTTCTTGAAGTAGTGAGTTAATTAAAAATGTGAATCCCAAGTTGACTTTTTTAGCATCTTGCTGCTTGTCATGGTATTTTCACAGTATCTTCCCCTCTGCCACTCGAGACGTTTTGGGGTCAGTCCCCTTATGATGCTCCTAGGCCAGGGAAGAGAATCCTATAAATGCTCTTTAGGCAGCGACAGAGCTGATTAAACAATGATTAACAACCTGATCAAAGAGATTGGAGAAGACTTTAAATACTCTCATCAAATAAACAGCCATCAGCATGACAAGCACAGAGGAAATGTGACTCTTCTCATTCACTACATATTTTTCAGAAGTTTGATGGTCCAGCATAAGCCCAATGAATTCCAATCAGCAGGTGCTGTTTCACTCTCTGGGAAGATGTTGGTTGTGTAGTTGCCTGAAGTGCAGAGCGATGCTGATAGAATCGCGCTCTAACCGAAGATCAAACTCATTCTTTCCACTACATTAGTCTAATTTTTGTAATGCCCTCCCAGGAGCATATAAGATCCTTGATGCATGGAGCAATGCTGGCATAAGTTATTAGCTCTCTGCCCCAATTTGTTTGTTCATCCTGGGTAGTCAGAAAATGTGTTTGTTTCAGACTAAAATATCTTCTTTCCAATTAACAGGAAACTGTTTTCTCTTTGCCTTCCCCCCACCAAAAAAAAAAAAAAAGAGTATTTGAAGGAAGAAGCTGACTTATTTGGACTTCTCAAGAATAAGGGGTTTTTATTGATTGCCAAAACCTATCTGTCTACATGAGCATGAAATTGTTGAGATTGCTTTTTTGTGATAGCAAACCAGTTAGTTGAAAGACTTGGAACATGAGCTTTGTGAAAGATACTTCCAAATCTATGGTGATCAGTATTTACTGTTAAGTCTGGCAATGTGTTATAAATTAATGATGACTCAATTTTCCCCTTTAAATTCATTCATCAGAATGTCCAAATTAGATTATATTGACTCCAAGCTTTTGCTTTAACAGACTGTGCAAGCCTGTGGAAAAATGCTGTGAAATTTAATAGGAACAAGAATAGTAGGATTCTGCAAGAATTTAATAAAGTCCCATGGAAACTTTTAACATTACCCCTAGAACTAAACAGTGAATGATACCTTAGATGGACTTTTGAAATAGCTCATATAGTTGTATAGCACTGATGTAACTTTCTAGAAAATTATGTAGGATCTGGGAGGGAAAAACCTCTCAAAGCATTAAAAGGCTACTATTTTTTTAATTTCCAAAGGAATGTTTCAATATATGAATATTTGAGTCTAAGCTATTATCAAGATGTCAGATATATAATAGAAAAAACCCAGGTAGAATACAGCATCTTTCAGTCTGCATCAGTTATTTTGACATTCTGAGCATTGCCGTCTAGTTTAAAATGGGTGCCACACCTTGTGGCCAGCTTGAAATGTTGAACTCGCTTCTGGCTTCAGCTGACCCCTCAGAAAAAAAAAAAAGATGCTTACCACTTCTGTTTGAAAAATTTCTTTATATGTAGGAAGATTCCATTACCCAGCCCACCCCTCACATACAATTGGGACAGTTCATTCAGAAATAGTTCAAAGAGTAAGTGGGTTTCATTATGAAAGGAAAGATGGAGCTGCACTGTGATAAAGTTACTTACTTCTGAAGGTGAAAGGGTCAGCTCTAGAGAAAGATGGAAAACCACTTGTACCTTCCTTTGTGGGGCAGCTCACGGTGCAGGCTGCATCAGTATGAGGATGTTTAGTCCTGAGAACAGCATTCCACTCCTCAGCTGGAATCTAGTCCCTTAAGGAATCTCTTCTCTCTAGCTGATTGTATATTGCACATTGTGATGTGAGAAGCACTGAAGCCATGAATAAGGAAGCAAAAGAAAAAAAAAGTATCTCTTTCCTGGTGGTGCTGGGATGAATCAGACTGCAGGGTGTGGAGAACTGCCCCTGGCCTTACACACAAGCACAATTTCTGATGAGCTGAGAAGTTGCTTCTGTAAGTGAATTACACTGAGTTTGATCATACAAAACACTTCCAAAACATGAGTCGTTTTGAATTTGACTTCTAAAATCTTGCTTTCAGTATGTGAATGGTATATTTTGGTTTTGATTTATGGTGTCTTTTTGGCATTACAGGAATCTTTAATGCACTCAGGTTTTTTAGCTTAATCTCTTGAGTTTTGCATACATACATTGCTCAAGATTAATGTTGCCATCATGTTTTTAGCTTGCGAGATGATTATAGTGTGTTCTAGGACATGAATTTTATTTCCCATTTTTGTTCCATATCCCTACTTTCAAAGGGGTTTGAAGAACTGTTCCTTGACCTCATTTTTGTATAATCCTAATCATCTTTTCCTTTCCCTTGGTATGAATTTTGGATTTTTCCACTCTCTGTGAATGGTTTGAGTTCTGAAGAGGTGTTAATGCATTTTAATTTGCCCATGTTATTTTTACATTGGAGTACTTCAATAGGACTGTAGGTTTTTTGGTTTTTAAATAACAGCTACTTCTATTGTTAATATTCAGATAAGATGGTTTGACCTATAAGCTTGACTTCAGTGATGATTTCTGGAAACTTCTGAGCCATCTGCTAGGTATTTTAAATAAAAGGAGATGTCCATAAAACACTTAGGGAGGCATCACTGATGTATGCAAATCTGTTCTTAACTTTTCTGCATTATAAAACAAATGAGTCAATAATCTGTATTGTCTAAAAGAGAAACTGTACCTGCACTTAAAATGTAACTTACAGCAAATTCAGCAAAAATGCACAAGGTTTGGTATGAAAACAGAAGGTATTTTGATAAAATCACTGTGTTGCCAACTGGAATGTGATTGAGTTACTTTAAGAAAGGTCAGCCTTTGGTCCAGTTGTTTTTAAAGGGTAGCTTTTGCTTTGCAGACTGTGGTAGCAGGAAAAGCTGTTCTCATCTGGTTTGCCTAATGCTTTTATGCTTTGGAGAACGTTACACCGTGACCACGGTTCATGCATTAATTGCCTTCCTTGCGATACTCCCAGTGTATGAGGCACATTGCTCACAAATAAAGGTTTTCACATGCTGCGAGGAAGTTGGCAAATAGTTTGAATACATAATAGGAACTATACTAAGGTTTCCATTATCTACTCCAGTAGAAAAATGTTGCAGTGGTCAAATATTTTGCTATTAAAGAGCTGGCTAACAACAAGGAATGTGATTCTGCTAGATATGACATCTATTTATAACCAATAAAAAAATGAGATGCCTGCTCAAAACCCAGCATAAGGGATAGCGTTTGCCAAAAATAGTGGGTTTGGTTTAATTTTCCCCATCTAAGTCAGTGGTACAACTCACAATGACTTCAGTGTTAGCAGAATGCATCCAAACACGGAACTCCTTTGAAAAGGCTACCAAGAAAAAACATTAACTCCCCCCCAAATATGCAACCAGTCTAAAATTACTATTAATACCAGACTACCTTTGTGAGGGACATTATTCATTATTCAAATAATGTCATGTGTAGATAATACATTAATTATAAAAGGTGAAAATAATAAAATAATACTGAAAAATATCACTAACAGGTTGCTGTAGAACAAGATAAAAGTGGTGAAATAGTCAAGTTCTCACACATACTGAGAATAATATTGGCATTTCTAAAAACTTGATAGAAATTAATATTTAATTATGCATGACCTACTCCTTTATCTTAACTCTGCTGCAGTCCTGCTGACTGGAACTAGAAAAGCAACCTCAGTGGAGGAATTAAAGTAGGCTCTTTCATACTTATTCTTCAGTAAAGCCCAAGGCCTTCATATAAATGCCATCAGCATTTATAAAACGTGTAAAAATGAGTCTCCTTGTTAGCTGATGTCTGGCACAATTCTTGGAATGGATGCTGACATTCTGGTCTGTATGTTCCATTATACAAAGGGCATGGGGTTTGGCCACAGCTGGATAGAAGAGAAACCCTTTGCTGAAGGCAGACTCCCTGCTGGGGCTTCAAAGCTGGACCTCAGCCAGGGAGCTCTATCCTTACTAGTATCTGCTCCATCTTCTGCTCCAAGAAGAGCTCTAATGAAGGAGAGGATCTGTTTCTGTCCAATGCTTTCCTTATTATGTTTCTAGGTCTCCAATACAATTTCAAATCTATAGAAAAGGAAAAGCAAGGCTCAGAACAGTGTGTCTCCTATGACCTTATTTCTCTGTCCAGTTGTATTAAATATCTTATCCAGGATTCTAACTCCAAGGTTTAAATAATTTCTTCTTGAACTAGCTCACCGTGATGAAGTACAATTGTTCAGGAGACAGATTGTTCTGAGAGTGGAAGATTATTAAGTGCAATTCACTTTGTTAAACTGAGCAATATGCATTGCTAAATTGAGCTTTTCTTAGTGCTGGGTGGTCATTCTTCTAGTTGCATGGGGAAGCGAGGGGTTTGGAACCAAATTCCCTGCTTGGATCTGATCATCATACCAGTTCTTGACATTTGAGCTCCTAATTATGATTTATTAAGAACTTGGCATGAAGCCCAGATCTGCTAAGGAACCAGAATTCCTTGTCCCCACTGGAATCATGACAATTCATGTGTCAGACCGTGTAGAACGGGCTGCCCAGGGAGGTTGTGGAGTCTCCATCTCTGGAGACACTTAAGACCTGCCTGGATCTGTTCCTGGGTGACTTGGTCTAGGTGATCCTGCTCTGGCAGGGGGGTTGGACTAGATGATCTTCTGGGTCCCTTCCAACCCCTAACATTCTGTGATTGTTTCTGTGATTCTGTGTGATTCTGTAGCAGTTGTGGATCCCAGGTTGTCAGCCTGTGACAAGAACCCTTCATACCCTCACGACCAAGCCCAGCTATGCTGGGTGGTGTGGCAGGAAGGCCTACACCAACAGCCTATGGCTAGGATGTGGGGTACCCTGCTTGGATGCACTGCCATGGACACTCTTCTGCTCCAGAATTCCAGTTACTAAATGCATCTTATAAGTAAAAAAAAAGCCAAAACAACTCAGCTGTTTGTGGCTGAATGATGAGATCCTGGAGCAGGAAAGGGGCAGTGAAACTAACCCGAGAGTGTATGTAGTAGCAAGGTTGCTACAAACATGCAAGAGACAAAGCCCCAGAAGTGAACTTTATATTCAGTGCATGAAAACTGATGTCTAAAAATATTATAACTAGTTTCTGCTGTTTGTACTAGAGATGAGAATATTTGTCTTAATATTTCATTTTAGCAGCTTTCTGGAAAAAATGAGAGAGAATGCTAAATTGAATTGCATTAATAATGGTAATAATACTGATGTTAATAATACTGATGTCCAGTCAACTTGTCATTTTTCCCAGTAAGCAGAAGCAACACGGTATTTTTAGGGGAACTTTTTGCATTGTAGTTAATTGTAAACAGCATGGTATGATGGTTTTCAAAATATTCCTCAGCTACCTAGCAGCTCATAGAACTAAGGAATCATTGCCTCCTTTAGTTATGAAATACTCGGTGTATTTTAAAAAGCAGATTCAAGTTCCTTCTTTCACTGGTGTAACGTGGTTCACCCAAATTCTTTAAACTTTGTGGACAGCACCATTAATGTGAATCTCCCAAGCTGTATTAATCTATCAGTTTCTTAAACATGCTTTAACATTTCTGACTGCACTGTTAATGTGTATTTTGAGAGGGAAAGATGCAAAGCTTACCTTAACTATCCCTTATTTGAAAAAAATACCAATATTCACTTTGGCCTTGTGTAAATGGAATGAGGGACTCCATTTGAAAGAGTGTCTCCTTTGAGTTGGTTTTATCATTTATCCCAGTAGAAGACATCCTTTCACATGGCTGTTTGCTGCTGTAAACTTTAGCCTGCAAGAATGTGGCAGCTCAATGAGACCATTCAGCTGACAGATGCAGGACTGATAGCCTGCACTGAACATAGGGAGAATCATTGTGTATTTGAGGTATCTCATGGATTTCCTCATTATTTAACCTCATCAGCCTTTAAAATACTAAAATAATTTTACTTGTCAGAAAAAGTCTGTGTGGACAAAGCTTGTGAACATTCCTTAATGCCTGCCTTCTCCTTGTGGTTTTTAGTTCTTCTGGGAGGGTGTCTGTTCAAAGACTAGGCCCTTCAGATTCATAAATTTATGGAATGACTTCAGTATAATCATGGACTAAGTATCTAGAAGCTGAGAAAAAATCAGATTAAATGTTAGAATTGTTTTCTTTTCGTACCACAGGGCCAGTTCTGCCCTTTATGTGAAACACAAGTGACCTCCATGCAGCTATAGAGGAACTTGACCTTCAAACAGTATTTTCTCATCAATGACTAGCAACCTTCTTTTGTTTGTAATGCAGCCATATGAAATTATCACCTTAATTAAAAGGGAAACTGTAAGCTCTTGGCCTTCTGCTTAAATTTCAGGACCTCTTGTTTCTTGTTTTGTTGAGTGAAGATACTGTGTTTTCTTTCCTACTCCAATATATTCTGCTTAGTAACCCTTACTGTTTCCTTCAGAATGAAATTATTCTTCACTGTCAGAATTAGGGTTCACTCATCAGTAAACATGGTCTTTATAAATTCATTGTACTTCCTTCCTCTATATATGATTGCATACTTCTTTCTTAACAAAGAATTAGCTTCAAATTCTATCAAAAGAAACTATTTCAATCGTAATCTGTAACCGACAGCTATAAAAAAAGCAACATTTAATATGATTGTAAAACTCCCAGGATGCCATAAGTCAGCAATAAAGTAGTCTTGGGAAAGGTTAGTGGTGATACCTACAAAAAAAGATACCAAAACGTCTTGGCACTTTTGCTATCAATAATTACCAGCCTTTTTGTAGGAAATTCATTTGACCAGTCTTTTCTCTCTGTTGCCCTTGTGAGATTAAAATGTGCTAAATGGACTGAAGTGAATAGATTAGCTAAAAGCTGGAGACTAAAGTTTTGAAGCTTAGCTGATAAAAAATAGAAGGTGAATTGTATTGACAGTGCTAACCATGACATTTTGGGCATTGGACACTAAAGAAGCTATAATTTAATATTTCAGTTTCTGAACAAGAAACTTAATGATATTCCTGTGTTCTTAAATGCAGGCTTCTTTATTAATTTCCAGAGCCATCCACCTGTTCTGCAAAATGCTGTCCTCCTCCCACACGATTTAGTCATTTCACAATTGTATTGCACAGCAGACAAATTTCCTGTAAATTGACAAACAGGGCAGATCTTTGGTGTAAGTTAAAAAGCAGTAAAACAGTTTTGAAGTCTGAATTTTTAGCATCTGTGAAGATTTTATTTGCTGTGGATGAAAACTGCTTGTGGACTTTTACCTTATGTGGCAATGAGATGATCAAGTAGATGGTGTTAAAAAAACAGCAACCCTAGAACTATTTTTTTTCCACACATACAATTGCATTAATTTAAGTGTAATATTGGGACAAGTCTGCATTTGGAGCTTTGAATAGGCAGAGATTAAAATAATCAGAATCATCATACAGTTCCCATACATTTTCCCTTTTGTTTTTGCTCTTGTTTTCGGTTTGGTCTGTGATGTTGGTTTCAGGTTGTTCCCCCCCACCTTTTTTTTTTTTTTTTTTTTTTTTTTTTTTTTTTNTTTTTTTTTTTTTTTTTTTTTTTCTGAGCAGGGTTGTATCAGAAATGTCACAGTGGAAATGGGAGGTGAATGTGCCTGCTCTTGTGAGCAGGAATGGCGGGGTGGCCTGTCAGGTGGGGAGCGGGTTGTGGGGCTGCCGCGGCGGAGGCTGCAGAGCCAGCGGCGTGACCCAGCTGCTATAATTAGATCCCGCGCAACCAGGCGGGCTAAGCCCCAGCTACTCAACTTTCATCAAAACTGCTTTTGTCATTGCTCGACTGAGCAAGCAGGTATCAGAGCTAATCCTAAAGATGCATCGTTATTTTTACGGTGACCTTTCTGGATAACCAGAAAGTGGTGTCATTTGGATCAAATTGGAGCTGTTGGTAGTTCATTAGACTCACGTCACTGTGCATTTGCCTCCGAAACATTTAATCAAATATCCCCGCTACTCATTTAATGCACTTAATCTAACATGGGGCCATCTTCTTTCCCGTCTAAAATAAGAGCATACTATGTTTTGGCTTTGGCATGAAAACAAAAGTAAGTGTTTATGTATTTTGATTTTTAAGGATTGAAATGTCAAGGTTTGCCTTCATCAGAATAGAAAAATCACTACTTAGTTGTTACTTAAACTTTATCCTTTAAATATCCCAGTGTTACTTTTTCTGATCCCGTAGTTATTTTCAAATTACTTTTGTGTGCCTTGAAAAGCATATAGTAAAAACATTAGTTACAGAAATAGCTTAAAACTAATGGTATTCTGAAAAAAACCCAAGCTATCCTGCACTTGAAAGCAGTTTGATAATTAAACTGAACAATTTAAAAAGTAAAAAAAAAAAAAGCAAAGAAATTTGGAAAGGAAGTAATTTGTATAACTAGCAAATATTTAAATAGAACAGGACTATTTCCTGCAGTGTGGGATTCTTTGCAGAGTGTTTCAAACAGTTGAACTCACAACAGGAAGTAATTTGCTGCTGAAAATAAGATCACATGAAACTCACTGCCTATAGTGATAAAAGGAAGTACTTCACTGGGTAAAACTGCTAGTTAATGTGAAGGCATCAGAGCTATTTAGTGACACTCTGTGTTTTAATTGGGTTTGGAATGTTAGAAACAGGAGTAGAGGAGACATGGCAATCATATGTAACAAGCATTAATGAACACAAGTCCACCAGACATCAGGTTACACGAAATGACTGTTTGAAAACATCAAAATCTTTATCACAGGTGTCAGGAAGTGTGAAACATATTAAAAAAAGAGAATGTTTTAGATATCTGCACTGCCACGGAGAAATAATTGATGATAGTGAATAAAATTATTTTTAAATTTCTGTGGAGGCCAAGGTGTACGTGTGGACTTTTAAGCAGAAAATTAAGCACCTTGAAAAACATATTTCCTCGAGTGACCATGGGAAGGGTAATGTTTGATCATATCTGATTATGCACTTGGAGACAGTAAACCATGATACTTCTCAGTTTGAAGTATTGCCTTTTCAGGTGACAATGGGGCAATCTTTTTAAGAGGCTGAGGAAAAATCTCAATTCTTAGTTTTAAACAATGCAGAAGGATGAACAAAGTCACTCCTGTCAGCTGTATCAACTACTACCTGTGTCCAATTTAGGAATGACTTTGATAAAGCAGAATATTTTTACAGACCTCATTATATTTTATTTTATCTGTGTTTTGTTGACTTTTTAACATGTTGTCATCTTCAAAGGACCTCTGAGACTTTAAAGACAGAATCTGCTACTTGACCTACTGTCCTTATATTCCTGAACTACTTAAGGCAGGACTACCACTTTTCCAAAGCAACCTCTTTTTTTTTAGGGCACAATGCCAGAATTAATAGGAATCACTCAGCTGACTTTAGTAACCCTTGCATCTAGGCTTAGAAACATTAGATCTGTTGAGTACCTTTTTGTAAGGAATCATTCCTACAAAATATTTACCTGTACTTATTCCCTGGTACTGCCAGGCAGCACTTGCTGTATTTAGATGGTATCTTGGGCATTCAATAGCTCATCTGCTCTACTCTGCACTTAATGTGCAAATACAATAGCATGGCATATTCCTGACACATGTATCTGTGCTAATGCACCCTTTTTAATTTATAACAAAAGAAATTTAGTTCTATATTTCAGTCTTAAATTATTATTATGATCTGAATTTTAATTAAATCTCTGCTATATAAACATGGCATTTTAATGCTCTCAGTAGTAAAATAGTATTTTATTTTAAGTGAGTTGCTAGAAAGATGTTATAATAGTTGAGATAAAGTATATTTGCACCCATTCTAGGGGGGAGAAATGATCTTGTTTTCAGGTACAACAGAATCACAGAATCACAGAATGTTAGGGGCTGGAAGGGACCTAGAAGATCATCTAGTCCAACCCCCCTGCCTGAGCAGGATCACCTAGACCAAGCCACCCAGGAACAGATCCAGGCAGGTCTTAAGTGTCTCCAGAGATGGAGACTCCACAACCTCCCTGCGAAGCCAGTTCCAGAGCTCTGTCACCCTCACTGGGAAAAAGTTATTCCTTGTGTTTACCCTAAATCTCTTGTGCTCCAACTTGCACCCATTGCCTCTTGTTCTGTCATTGGATGACATTGAGAAGAGTCTGGCTCCATCCTCTCTGCACTCACCCTTAACATATTGATAGACATTGATGAAGTCCCCCTTCAGTCTCCTCCAGGCTAAAGAGCCCCAGCTCTCTCAGCCTCTTCTCATAAGGGAGATGCTCCACTCCATCATCTTGGTAGCCCTGCACTGGACTCTCAACACAGTGACATGATTTGTCAGTGTTTCTGTACTATGTCCAAGTATGCTCATACATATGTAAAAATAATTTGCATTCCTAAATTAGTCACAAGTTCTTTCTTATTGGAAGTGTTGTTGCTAATTGTAATTTGGTTTGTTTTGCCAGGAGTCACAGAGTGACATCATTCCTCTCACCAAGATCAATTGAACTTTGGTAATGAAGTCAGTTGGAATTGACTCTTGATTAGTTGCTCGCTGGGTTTGTACAGGGTGCTGTGGCTGGAGGCAGACTCATCTGCTCTCTTGCAGTGCAGGGCTGCACGGCTGGGAACTGCAGCCACTCTAAAAGATTAGTAGTCCACCATGTCAGCGGGCTGCAGGCCAGGCATGAATAGTTTGTATAGTTTAAGAAGTTTGGCTGCTTTTGTTGCTTTGCCCCAGAATAACAAAGCAACAGGTTTGGATTCCATTGCTGAAATCAGCTCAAAACACACATGATGTAATTCTTTCATTGCCCGAGTTCCTGTACAGTTGGGGCTCTCGTGAATGTGAAGATCACCAGTAGAGTGAAACTAGATGAAGTTCTGTTTCCCATAACGCTTGTTATTTTTGCAGTTTCTACTCAAAATCAAACCTTAGTTTTCCAAATAACCTCCTTTAATCACAACATGCCATGTTGGCACAAGTTATTTATTTGGTAAACATGTCATACCTCAACATTTATGCATATTCATGGAAATAAATATGGAATGAAAGTTACTTTAGAACCAATGCAATCACATAGCCCCTGATAATTTACATGTGTGTTACACAACTATTTATTCAGCCTTTAAAAGGGGAAAAAATCAGTTACCAAAGCAACTGCTATATTGTGTGTTCCTAATGCTATTTTTAAGATAATGAAGTTGGTAAGGCATACATGCCAGTATCTCATAGGAACAAGTAGACACTTTGCAAAGGGGGGAAACATAAGAACTGTTTTAATTACTGAATTTGTAAAAAATGAAGGTCAGACCTGTTTGCAAAGCATTTCCTTATAGATGAGTTTTATCACCTTTTGCTGCATTCTAAAATACTGTAAAATTGTAAAACATTCTCACAAGACTTTTAGTTAATATTAAGGAAAAACCCAAAAGGAAGTAATAATACTTGACAGAGTATTTCACTAAGTGAAATACCTTTGTGTTCAGGATAAGTCTGGTAGATCAAGCAGTGTTTGCAATCCAAAGTCTGCAGCTGAACACCCAACACTTCTATCACTACAGAAGAAGACTCTACATACATGCAAGCTACTGGTGATAGTTTTCTTTTCTTTCTGCTCAGCTGGTAGAACACTCCCCTCTCTCTTCTCTGAGACTTGAGAACATAATGTGCTCTGTATTCCTTGCCACAGAGCAAATGGTTGGGACAGAAGATGTTTGCATATCACTGTTATGGGCCAAACAACTATGATTCTGTGTCATAGTGGAAAATAGTAGCATATGATGTAAGCTTCAGTAAATCATTTTTGTCCTAAGTGCACTCATAACCAAGTTACAGACTTTTTAAATGCCTGTTTCTACTTGTTTATTTTGGTTGTTTTTGTTTTTTTTTTTTTTCCCCTGGCAGTCTGAAGGACATAGAAGATATGGTCAGTTCAGGAAGAGTCGGGTTTTATTAATCATATTTTAACTTTCTCTTCAAATGGGCTGTTCATGAATAGATGGACATTTCCTGATTCTCGTTGCACTCCAGAATTGTTTACAAGATAATAGTTTCCAGAAAGCTCCTGGTCCGGACTCACTGTAACCAATGCACTGTGAGTACTTGATGTTGATCAGAGTCCTTCAGAGTCCTTCCTTTCTGCCAGTAACAGACAAAGGTCTGGTCTTAGAAACCCTTGAAAACTTCATTTGAAGATTGTCTGCAACATCACTTGTTCCCTACAAAATATTACATCTTTGACTGGCCAAGATAAAGTGATAGTCAAACTAGAACTAGTGGAGCTACTCAGATGGTCTGAACGAAAAAAAAAAAAAAGGAGTTAGGTCTGATTTGCCTGAAATCAGTCCTGCTTCCTACTTGCACAAAGTGCTGATGCACCTCTTTGAAAGACCAGGCCATTCAGACTCTGGATTAGTCAAATAAAGTTACCTGTGTGATTCTGTAGCTGATAAGTGGGGAACAAGATGATCCCCCAAGAAATGTTGAAGTGATGCAGTTCAGGGGCCTCCCCCCACCTGCCCAAAGAAAGTTTTCTGGATGTTATTGTCAAGGAGCATTTGCCCAGCTCTGTGTCATGTTTTCAGAGCTGTGTAAATAAGGCAGCTTGCAGCTGGATTTTCCTACAACTCATGGTTATCTAGTCTTTTAGCTTAGAAACATAGTAGAGTTTTGTGATATTAATCTATCCAGTAACTTCTTCAGTCATTTGTGTTGCTGGCTGAATAAGGCTTCAAATTGCTGTCCTATCTGATGAGTAGCAGCAACGTGTGAGTCCATTGCTAATCCAGTGGTAGTCATTTCTCCACTGAGGTGCAGCAGCAGTGTCTCGATTACTTGCTTCAGGGGTAGTCACCTCTGGGGAGGTATTTTGGGAGAAGCATGAGCTATGGATCAGTGCATGCACCCTCTTTGTGGCTCAGCTCTGCAGAGCACTGCAGGAGAACTTCTGTCTCTGGCATCAGGACTGAAGTGCACAGAGGCACATCATCCAAGTCCATACAGAGCTCTCTGTGTTCTCTATAAATTGTAGAAATCCTGTTGGTGTCTGATAGAAAGCAAGACTGAAACATATGAAGGAACTTCATTGCATTTAGTATGGCTCTGCTGTAGTGGCAATGGATAATCTGTATCAGGACCCTCAAGAGTGTGTCACTTTCAACAAGAAATGAAGGTGGGAGAAAAGATGTGAAAAAAGAGGCATTTGTTTTAATTTGTCTTTATTCTCTTAACTCTGGATACTAAGGGCTTTTCCTGGCTCCCTCTGCTGGCTGTGAAGCTGGCTTAGCATTTATTTTTCCACTACGATATTATTTTTGCTGATTAAAATAGCTATGGCAGCTTTGTGTCTATCTCAGCCTCCTGCCCCTCACTGTCCTGCTCTATGCATTCTTCTGTGCTTAAATACACAATTGTTTTTATGACTAATTCCTTTTCTCCCTTGTAAGATTGCTGTGTGATTCATATTAGAAATGAAAGCATGCTTTTAAAAAGCAGTTGGTTACTCAAAGTACATAAACAGAGAAGCAAAAAAACAAACAAACAAACCAAAACCAAGAAAGATAAACCCCCATGAAATTCCTAAAATATTAAGCAGTAATTTGCAGGATGAACTTGTTTATTGGTGCTGAATTTAAATAATGAACGAAAATAATAACAAGAGCATAGCAGCACAAACCCCAACTGTGAAACATTTGTGTTATGCTTTATACAGTGCCTCTTTTCTAGCCACCTGAGATTTGAAATGCTGCACCTGCTTTATAGTGCTTAAGCAACAGTAGTACTTTGGCCTGACATAGAGTTTCCATCTCTAGAACATTTAAATATGAACTGATTAAATCTGACAGTTCTCCTGTAGAGCAGGTAATAACAACCACCACAGATATATCCCAGAACATCCCCACTTCACAGAAGGGGATGCTAATCTGTTAAGATTACACAAAATTTCAAGTCAAAGCCAAAAACAAGCCTTGTTCAGCTCTTCACTTCTAACCTTAAATTCCACCTCCAGCGAGCACTCTACTCCATCTCATTGGATGGCCATTACTGGTGTCTGTCTGGTCATTGGCACACCCATGACATATGTGCCCAATTTTGGTATTTGAACAAACAAAAAAATAGACTCATTTTAAAGGGCTGTTGAAGGAGCAGCTACATTGGCTGAACTTGATTCCAGGCATTGAAAAACAATGAGCGCCGTGGCCACTGCATCAAGAACTGGATTAAGTGAGCAGGACAATGCAGCTGAATGCACCAACTGCCTCTGCTCCCTCCTGGAGTTGGGCAACAGCATCTTTCAGTAAATCTAAGCCCTTCTCTACTGAAGAAGAGTCACCACTGCCCTCCCAAGAGACATACTCCTGCCTGCCTGGCTTTTCTGGGCTGGAGCCCAGCTGAAATCCTTTGTGTAGGAAACAAGCTTCTGGGCTAAATCTTTTTGTATGCAATTTTTAACACTCCATAGTGACTCGGCCAAATTCAATGGGAATTCCTAAACTACTTTGAGGGTTTTGAAAATGTTGCTCTGTACCTGTGGGGCTCATCACTGCATTCCCAGAGTTGATGGGTAAATATGTTGGTGAAAGGCACAAAATTCTATTAAGATTCCTGTATTACTCTTGTTGCTGTAATATATGGATGCTGCAGGATCTTGACTGTTTCTATCCTCCCAGCTTCCTGCTGAGATGATATTATTGCTTGGGTTAAAAGCTAAGTGGCTTTGTGTGTGTACACACTCCAGTCAAATACACGATTGCTAATAATCTGCATAGCATGAATGGAAAGGCTTTTCAGCTCTGGTAACGCAGAACTTTGCCTAAGCTGGTAGCTCGCACTTGGGCTGAGGCAAGATGCTGCAAGCTGGCCTGAGGATTGCACTTTCTTCTTAACTTTAGGTAGTCTTCTCCTAAGACTTTTTTGGTTCTTCTTATCACCATTAACAAATATAGTAAGTTATTAAATATCAAAACCTTGAAAGTGCTTCTTGAAAATTTTATATCAGAAACTTTTCTAGCTATGAAATTGCTTTTTTTATTAAGTAAAAATTTAGAGTTAATACAGAAAAAAATGCAATCAGAATTATCAAAATACACAAAATTAAGGAAATAATGAGAGTTTTCATTAGTTTTGACAAAGTCTACAGTTTTGGTGATCATGATAGAGAAGAGATAGCAGTTATGACACAATCTAACTAACTTATCTTTGAAGTATACTTAATATTCTGAGCCATAAATTCTGATGAAATTATCTGATAAACTGATAGATGCAGTTCTGGGCCATCCTGACCTGGTCCTGCAGCCCTTGGTTAGGCAGCTGGAGTGGTGTCAGTTGTGGACTGCAGGCCAAATTCACACACGAGTTTTGAAAAACTGTGTGGCAATGTTGACACCTTTACAGGTTTTGTTTTCTGAAGTAGAACTTGATTTCCAGATTTTCAACCAAGAGGACAGTGCTATCAGACCTTAATGATCACCATCCTTACTAATTAGTTGACTGTAAGTTTCCCTTATCTGACCCTTCACAAAAACGGGTCACGTAGTAGAGGAGGTGAGTTTATAGCATAACGTCTCCTAAGTGTTGAATTCACTGCTGCTGGCACACAAGGAATGATTTTAAAAAACCTCATTTGGAATTTGATAAACATCCATATATATCAGACCATAAATCCCTTTTAAAATATCAAAACCAAACTGAAGTTAAATCAGTGAAGTTACAGAGAAGAGTTGTTACTGCTGTACAAATAGACATCATTAGATAAGGTGTGCACTCCCCTACCTGGTTGCCTGTGCCTGTTGATTCCAAGTTATTTGCTGCAATGACATTTGCTGGAAACGGTGTTTCTGGTTTAGGATCCTGGATACTTAAGTAATGAAAAGCTGCAACTTGATGTCAGCTTATGTATAGGGCATTCCATCAGTCTGTTTGGTTATAACATCATAAATGGTGTGACCTCCACACAATTTCTTTCCTTCAAAAGTGAATAGAGAGTTAACATGTTCATAGTTTGAGTATTTCTGTTGTGTCTTTCCCCTGACTCTGCCTACAGACTTTCAGACACTTATCTTTCCATTTTATATTTAAAAGTGATGCAAGGATCTAATCCTGTCATTTATTTGAAGATTTGCCTCTAATTCCTTTCATTTTTTGAACCTCTTATCATATTAAGAAAATTTCTGATGGAAACAAGATGTCTGATAGAGATCAAGGGTAGGAGTGGGCCATCTCTTAGTGGAGTGACGGTCTATATGCATGAGTGTGATTTTGCCTTGTAACTGATTTTCATTCAGAAGGGGAATTTTGTAAATACTGAAGTAGAATTCCTCCAGCTGCTGGGTTTTTTTTGTTCTTTATGGTTTTTGTGTGTGATACAGCTGTCTTTTCACCACAGCTTCTCATGTGACAGATGAGCTCTATGTATTGCCCTGCTGCTTAATGTGAAGCAAATGGGATAGCTTATCTAATGTGACAGGTACAGTCGTCTGTTGTCAGAGCTGTGACAGTACTGACCAGGATTATCTGGATGAGTGGTCATCTTGATGTTGCAGCATGGAAGGTGTGGGCCTGGTGGGTAAACTGCAACAGTACAATGATCTATACAGCTGCTGAAGTGGAAAAGATGAGGCAGACTAGATGCTAATGTGTTCTATAAAGACATCAGAAGCTGATGAGTGAAATTAGGATAAAGGTTTTGGGGATGTAGGTAAGTGTAGTGGGGGATATATTAAATGCATACCTCTTGGAAAGTCTGGTAGACATTATTTGCACTAAAATGAGATGTAAGTTCATTTTCGGGCAGTTAGGCAGGTGTCTCTACAGACAGCTATTTAGTGGAGAACGCTCCCTATGCTGACTAATAAGGTGTAGAGGCAAGTGACTGAGCAGCCAATTGTATGAGATATTTCCCTAAATATAATTGCGAGCAAATGAACCAATCATGTAAATAGTGTAAAAGTTGGTTTGTTATGTGGCTGTAGTGAGCACAGCATTGTCCAGCCTGAAATGAGAGGGACATTACAGTAGATTTGAAAGAACATAAAATTTTGCCATTACACTTGTGATTTCCACAGGGCCTTACAAGTGCCCCATTTATGGACTTTCACTGGGGAATGAGCTCTCTCAGGACAGTCAGAGTCTGTTGCAAAGAATGAGTAAGTAGTATCAGAACTTCTAAAATGTCCATATCATGAACCTCAGTGTGTAATTTGCAAGAACTGCCTATGTGAGTGCAAGCCGATGGAATTTTTAATGCGGTGAACTCTTTAATCACAGAAAAGACAGCCAGTGGTTGCTTAAAAAGACAAGAATGATTTGGTTCCAGAAGGAGGGTCAGAGAAAAACAGAAAATCATCTGTCATCTGTGTTTCAACAATAAAAATCAGCAGAATGAAGGAGCTGAGTGAACTAATAGATGTGCTGCTCCACAACAAATTATACTCAAGGACTATGGCAACCCAGCAGACAGCAAAGTTTTATCAGGTGTTTCACAGTGTTTTCTTAAATCATCATCTTCCAAAGTCATACAGATATATAAAACCCAAAGCTTTTGTCTACAGGAGAGTTAGCTAAGTTCTTATGTAGAAAAATGTCCAGTGTTCAACCCATCAGGTATCTATCATGAGAATTAATTAAGCCAGTTTAATGATCCTGGCAGACTGTCTCATACTTTTTTCCAGGGGGTAGGATTGGCAGCACTGCTGTAATGGTGTGGTTGGAAGAGTACATTTTATTTATGTCCAAGGAGACTCACTATATAATAGTGTAGAGATTTTCATAGTTTGTAGAAGTGAGAAGTGCATGTGGGGTGCATTCAAAGGAATGGTATTTCTGCCTACCCTTACTGACCTGGTAAGAATTTACCTACATCACATGCCACACAGCTTTTCTTGGTAAATGAAGGCCTAAATAGTAGCCCCAGTTGTTTTGTCCTAGTGCTTCTCTCCCAGTTGAAATGATCAAGCCTTATCTTTAGTAGCTGCTCTTTCAGTGTAAGCAAGGTCCTGGGCAGCAGGACACAATGGGTTGCAGTCAGGGCCAGCTCCTGCTCTTTTCCTAGTTAGCTCATTTTCCAATGAAAACAATGTGAACGTTAAATACAACTTCCTTATACCTTANGTTGCCTGTGCCTGTTGATTCCAAGTTATTTGCTGCAATGACATTTGCTGGAAACGGTGTTTCTGGTTTAGGATCCTGGATACTTAAGTAATGAAAAGCTGCAAATTGATGTCAGCTTATGTATAGGGCATTCCATCAGTCTGTTTGGTTATAACATCATAAATGGTGTGACCTCCACACAATTTCTTTCCTTCAAAAGTGAATAGAGAGTTAACATGTTCATAGTTTGAGTATTTCTGTTGTGTCTTTCCCCTGACTCTGCCTACAGACTTTCAGACACTTATCTTTCCATTTTATATTTAAAAGTGATGCAAGGATCTAATCCTGTCATTTATTTGAAGATTTGCCTCTAATTCCTTTCATTTTTTGAACCTCTTATCATATTAAGAAAATTTCTGATGGAAACAAGATGTCTGATAGAGATCAAGGGTAGGAGTGGGCCATCTCTTAGTGGAGTGACGGTCTATATGCATGAGTGTGATTTTGCCTTGTAACTGATTTTCATTCAGAAGGGGAATTTTGTAAATACTGAAGTAGAATTCCTCCAGCTGCTGGGTTTTTTTTGTTCTTTATGGTTTTTGTGTGTGATACAGTGGAATAGGCTCCCCAGGGAGCTGGTTGAGGCACCATCTCTGGAGATTTTCAAGGTGGAGGTTGGTCAGGGCTCTGAGCAGCCTGGTCTAGTTGAGGGCATCCCTGCTCACTGCAGGTGGGCTGGACTGGATGACCTTTGGAGGTCCCTTCCAGCCCTAGCCACTCTATTATTCTATGATCTTACCCTTTGTAATTATAAAATGCAGTGTATAGTGAGTTTATTTTGAGATTAGCCAATAGTATAGAAATTATTCACTAGTAGGAGTTTTGAAGTGTTTCTTGTTGTTGTTTTGGATTTTTGGTGGGTTTTGATTGTTAGTGCTTTTTGAAATATTAGGACAGTTTCTCAATATATTACAGTCTGCAAGAGTCAGCCACGCAATTTTACACAGCTAATGGCAGTAGGCACCAGCTAAGCAAGAGTTCAATTTGTAAAAGCCTTCACTTTATCACACCACTCTAGAAAGATGCTCTACATAGTAACTACATGAGCCATTCATAATAAATGACCCCAAGGAAAAAGTGATTAATCATATTTGCAGTTGTTATTTTAGCAAGGTGAAACACATTGCAGTGAAAGAAGATTGCCTTGCTGATACATATTTGAAGGTATGAATTCAGTGACCAAAGTAGATGGGCATAAAATGTAGATGTATGCAATTAATGTCAAGAAACTTATTTGTTAAAGGAAGGCTGTCGAGACTTCTTTTTGAAACACAATCAAATGAGCATTGAAAATTAATCTCTTCTTGCAATATGTGGACTGGTCATACGGTTGATATATGCAACAAACGTAGGATCATGCTAAACAGATGGCACACAAAACACTTCCTTTTTTGCTCTACTTCCCAAAGGAGAAAACATCTGACACAAAAGATATGCCATGACATATTGTCACAGTCTGCTCTGCATTTAGATGTAACACGATATTACTGTTTTCTTGAAATTAGGTGCTGTAACAGTCTTAGTCTTAAAGGTCTCCTCACCAAAGTTTCTTAGGGTTCTGTTTGTTTTCTGTCTTCTTAGAGCAATTTATTAATTTTAGCCAAAACTTTTATTGCTGTCAACTCAGATATCAGCAAATACTGCATGAGCATCTGGCTACGTTTTCCCAGCAGCATTTTGCAGTGGTTCACCATTCATGAGGTGCAATGGAAACATAACATGAGACACAAATCTACTTATGTATTTAATTCTGAGTTATTACTGATACCTATATAACATGTCTGCAACCAGGCCTTCTGTTACAGAAACTGTACAAAATTAAATCTAAGCATCACGACAATCAGTCTGTACTATTATCTTCAATGGGAAATGAATTTCCACCTGGTAATTCTGGAAATGTTATGCAACTTTTTTTTTACTTTTTTTTTTTCTNTTGGTAAATGAAGGCCTAAATAGTAGCCCCAGTTGTTTTGTCCTAGTGCTTCTCTCCCAGTTGAAATGATCAAGCCTTATCTTTAGTAGCTGCTCTTTCAGTGTAAGCAAGGTCCTGGGCAGCAGGACACAATGGGTTGCAGTCAGGGCCAGCTCCTGCTCTTTTCCTAGTTAGCTCATTTTCCAATGAAAACAATGTGAACGTTAAATACAACTTCCTTATACCTTAGTGACTAGAACAACATCAGCGTGCTGTGATTATATACAGGAGCATCTGTGGGTGCTGAGAAAGAGAAATGAGATGTCTCTCTACTCTTTTTTTTGGCACCAATGATTGGTATTTCTTCCATTTGCAGACCCTCTGTGCCATTTTCTGATGACAAAACTGATCCCTGAGGGCACAATTGATATTAATGAGATGTAAATGACAGATGAGGTGACAGATGATAGTGTCATCAACCAAAGAAATAAAGAACAGTAGCATGAATAAGCACAAAACATTCACAGGACAGAAATGAACTGTATATACAGTTTGGTTTTTGATTTGTTTGTTTGTTTTGTGGGTTTTTTTTTTTTAGCTAGNGGGATAGCTTATCTAATGTGACAGGTACAGTCGTCTGTTGTCAGAGCTGTGACAGTACTGACCAGGATTATCTGGATGAGTGGTCATCTTGATGTTGCAGCATGGAAGGTGTGGGCCTGGTGGGTAAACTGCAACAGTACAATGATCTATACAGCTGCTGAAGTGGAAAAGATGAGGCAGACTAGATGCTAATGTGTTCTATAAAGACATCAGAAGCTGATGAGTGAAATTAGGATAAAGGTTTTGGGGATGTAGGTAAGTGTAGTGGGGGATATATTAAATGCATACCTCTTGGAAAGTCTGGTAGACATTATTTGCACTAAAATGAGATGTAAGTTCATTTTCGGGCAGTTAGGCAGGTGTCTCTACAGACAGCTATTTAGTGGAGAACGCTCCCTATGCTGACTAATAAGGTGTAGAGGCAAGTGACTGAGCAGCCAATTGTATGAGATATTTCCCTAAATATAATTGCGAGCAAATGAACCAATCATGTAAATAGTGTAAAAGTTGGTTTGTTATGTGGCTGTAGTGAGCACAGCATTGTCCAGCCTGAAATGAGAGGGACATTACAGTAGATTTGAAAGAACATAAAATTTTGCCATTACACTTGTGATTTCCACAGGGCCTTACAAGTGCCCCATTTATGGACTTTCACTGGGGAATGAGCTCTCTCAGGACAGTCAGAGTCTGTTGCAAAGAATGAGTAAGTAGTATCAGAACTTCTAAAATGTCCATATCATGAACCTCAGTGTGTAATTTGCAAGAACTGCCTATGTGAGTGCAAGCCGATGGAATTTTTAATGCGGTGAACTCTTTAATCACAGAAAAGACAGCCAGTGGTTGCTTAAAAAGACAAGAATGATTTGGTTCCAGAAGGAGGGTCAGAGAAAAACAGAAAATCATCTGTCATCTGTGTTTCAACAATAAAAATCAGCAGAATGAAGGAGCTGAGTGAACTAATAGATGTGCTGCTCCACAACAAATTATACTCAAGGACTATGGCAACCCAGCAGACAGCAAAGTTTTATCAGGTGTTTCACAGTGTTTTCTTAAATCATCATCTTCCAAAGTCATACAGATATATAAAACCCAAAGCTTTTGTCTACAGGAGAGTTAGCTAAGTTCTTATGTAGAAAAATGTCCAGTGTTCAACCCATCAGGTATCTATCATGAGAATTAATTAAGCCAGTTTAATGATCCTGGCAGACTGTCTCATACTTTTTTCCAGGGGGTAGGATTGGCAGCACTGCTGTAATGGTGTGGTTGGAAGAGTACATTTTATTTATGTCCAAGGAGACTCACTATATAATAGTGTAGAGATTTTCATAGTTTGTAGAAGTGAGAAGTGCATGTGGGGTGCATTCAAAGGAATGGTATTTCTGCCTACCCTTACTGACCTGGTAAGAATTTACCTACATCACATGCCACACAGCTTTTCTTGGTAAATGAAGGCCTAAATAGTAGCCCCAGTTGTTTTGTCCTAGTGCTTCTCTCCCAGTTGAAATGATCAAGCCTTATCTTTAGTAGCTGCTCTTTCAGTGTAAGCAAGGTCCTGGGCAGCAGGACACAATGGGTTGCAGTCAGGGCCAGCTCCTGCTCTTTTCCTAGTTAGCTCATTTTCCAATGAAAACAATGTGAACGTTAAATACAACTTCCTTATACCTTAGTGACTAGAACAACATCAGCGTGCTGTGATTATATACAGGAGCATCTGTGGGTGCTGAGAAAGAGAAATGAGATGTCTCTCTACTCTTTTTTTTGGCACCAATGATTGGTATTTCTTCCATTTGCAG